>WJFA01000501.1:0-22802 GCA_009870155.1 Pseudobourletiella spinata
CCCGCAGGTCTCAAATAGAATTTTCCAGCTCAAATCAGGTTGAGTGGTCCCAGACCCCGCAGGTCTTTGCCTGAAGGCATAACACAAACTTTCAACCCGCAGGTCTCGACAAATTGGGTCAAACGGTCATGTCAACGTGATGTGGCGTACACTTACAAAATTATATGGAGTTTGTGAGTCATTAAGCTAAATGGATCCAGAACCTTCATTTACCACTACTTAATAAACCATGATTACCGTGTACAAAAGTATCGCATCTACCACTCCCGAGTACTTCTATTACCTTTGACCTGTGTCACAGGGACTTGTGAATAATTTTTCTGTCATCTTGAGGTCAGTAACTTTCTACGGATACCTTAAGTAGTAGTAATGACCAATACTGAATTGAGCACACCAGTGGGTAAATAGCATGTGACCTGAAGTGACCTGAGTGACCACAATGATCTACATGACCTATCTCCGAACTCAGTTTACAATCAGGGCTGAACGATGACTTCTGTAGTTGATAAGTGTAGAGGAGGTAAATCCTTAATTCTCTTTTATGAAGTTGAACCATGAGCAGGGGATGAATACTGAGCTTTCGAGTTGACATGTAGCTAAAGTTACTCTGTACTAAACTTACACAACACAGTAACACTACTCAGGTAAACTTTATCTCGAAAGTTAAATTAATTACATCGTAGCCACGAGATATTTTCGAACGCGGAAGTGTTTCCAACCAGATCGACATTTTGAAAACAACATTTTCGTAAAACAAAACGATTATTGGATTCAGTCCATGTGATTTACCGCTCCTTTTACAATCCTGTCGCACGAAAAATGGATTTTCATATTCCCGCCTGTGCTGTGGTGAACTTTCGTAAGTCTGCAATGTATGTTGAGCCTTGTTCAACAAGGCTTACTTTGCTGGTTCTCGTTTCAACACAGTGATTAGATTAATTAAATTAGCATCCTCTGCAACACATATGATAATGTCCACATACATACAATATTTTTGGCTGGACCCAAAACTAATGGCTGCATTGAGGTTCTCTCAATCGACTGGCTGTAGGTCGTGTGAATCCTCGCTTTATGCATGGGATTCGAAGCTTTCAAGTTCAAGCTGTAAAACTGTTTCAACATTCAACTGTTTCAACTTCTCTGGCTACATATGCTTCCTTTTACGAGAATTAATTCTGTCCGGTTACGAGGTATCAAACATAATTTATTCTGTAAACTGCCTCAGCCTCAGCCACAATTAACATTTTTCCGGAAGGGGAATCTACAGAAATGTCGATTAGTACAAATTATGCGGGCTAACTGTTAACAGCATTCATTCCTCCCATGTTACACTCTGAAATTAATTATATTTTGCCGTTTGAGCAAATAGGAATATTCACAGAAACGAGCAATTTATAACAGATCACAAATGGCGTAAAGATTTTGTAATCCATTTTTTATTCGGCGAAGATGAAAAGTAAATGGGTAGTGAGGAGATTTTGGAAAAGTTGTCGTTTAGTGAAATTTTGTGTGGTACAGCCCAAGCGGATGAAATAACGTTTTACTGGGATTACTTATCAGCGGCGCGATTCTATGTCCTCTAAAACCTTTGCGCCTACTAACACAACGCTGACCATCATTCTCTGCCTGCATGTTTGTTTTGCACATGCATCTGCTGGGCTTATACCTCAGGGAAACATTTCATATGAATCACGAGACTATCCATTCATATTCCTTGGTAATCAAAAGGCGAATACTCCAGGACTTATCATCCCAAGCCAACACACTTTGGAGTCATTTAATCTAACAAGTAATTGGACGTGAGCTTTTCAGCACGAGTACGTGCTAACTTATCTAGTTTGAGAGCCCCAATTTTTTCGTGTAGCTGTCAGAATTGGAATGGAACTGATTCGGTTCTTCTTAGGAACTCATGCACTCTTTAACTATATCTGGATGTGGATGGGGCACTTCTAAAGGTTGACGCGCGCGCGTGGCAATTGAAAACTAATTTACATCAAGGGTTTTGTTTACGTGAGTTGGTGCGGGACAGCAGCTGCGGCATGATGACATGGGTAAAGCGTCAACGCTGAGAGGTGGCGCCGTGAGCCACAGATTACAAACACTGTTTTAAGTTCAGCATCTTTTGCATCAATTTTCCCGAGAATTAGAAACCCGCCGCGTGCAAGCATCAAGTGCGCAATATTGATTTTGGCCGATTGATTAACCACCTCATATAGAGTTAGTGAATCAATTAAGAGTTTACCCTGACCACTTCAACCAGTTTTGGGCTCGTATAAATACAGCAAGTCGGGTGATGGAGTTCAACAGTTTTATTTTAGCTTTCTGGAATCAAGGAAGAACTAACCGTCTAACTCTCAAATCGTAAAATAATTTCAAGATGAACTCCAAGTTGTTCACCGTACTCGCCGTTCTTTTCCTGGCATCCGTCGCCTCGGCTAAGAGTAAGTTCCGGTTTGCATTTTTGGAAGTAACTGATTGCACCTACTCTAATACTTCGATTTTGCCATAACCACAGGTGCCGTAGATCACTCACCGTGGTACGCAAATGGGACCCCCGGTTTCAACTACAGCTGCGCTGGCAAGGCCGACGGTAACTACCCGCACCCCACCAAGTGCACCCACTACGTAGCCTGCGTTGCACAGGAGCATGCCTACGAGATGCAGTGTGCCATGAACCACAATGGACAGCCCCTTCACTATGTTGCCGACTCTGGCCCAGACCCAGCCACCTCACGATGCGATTATCCGGAAGTGGCCGGTTGTCTCTGCAGCTGCTCCAGGATGTAAATCCCGCACAGATACCCTCGTAGTCTAAATGCACCACATTCAAGTTGTTATACACCAGGTTAACCAAGTCAGTGGAAATAAAAATGAAGTGAAATAAAATGCACTTCACCAAACCCTACCACACTGATTTTTATTAAATCACGGGACAATCTCGACAAGACCACGGAAACCATACCATTATTTCATCAGCGTTGCTTCATCACGATCATGATGTCACTATATTTGGGGTAACTTCAGTGTTAGCCAATACAGATTTATTCAAAGGTCGTGATAGGAACATTGAGACCGATAAAAAATCTGGCTTTAGAAGTTCGGAATCGGACTGGTAAGCTACCCGTTAATAAATCTGTTACTAATTAATTTATCGAATTAGCCAACTGCACATACATTTACTCGTAATTTGTAAGTACGTGTTTGCGAAGTATGTTAATTTTGTTCATTTTTTCGAACTTCTTCGGAATTTGTATATTATACCATCATGGAAGCCACCGTTCGTGTGATCCAATAGCTGAAAAAAGCATCACTGAAACACCAAAGGAAATACCAGTGCTGAAGTTGTAACCCTATCCGATAGATAGTCTCCGCGTGGTTTGTGAAATTGGAAAGAAATTGTAAACTTAACCTTCACCTTCCTGGCCGACTGATTTATCCCATCAAAGCGACTAAAGGAATGTGCCAATAGGGATTCTGTTTTGAAAAAGCTATTAATATGGCTGCTATCCTGTCTACAGTGTGGGAAGGACAGACAGACAGACGGACAAACATCCACTTGCATCCTAAATAACCTTTTAACGCAGATGAAAAACCAATGTTTGCTAATTGAATTTAAATAGGAATTTTGCAACGTAAAGCGTAACTTCATTTAACATTCCGGGATTTCAACTAGAAAAATTAAGCTTAGCGAAACTGTTGCATGATAGCTTGCACGAGTACAGGGGCGCAGTCCATCGCTTCGAATTCCGAAATTGGCAGGCCCTAATTCATGGGATTAAAGTTGAGTACTTCATAATCCAATTTAGGACAATGCATATTCTCATATTCTTACAAACTCGAAAGGCGCAACGGTTACTGTCAGAAACCACTCTGCATATTTGATGCGTTTCTTTATACAGGAAAAATTCCGTTATATTAATATAGCCCAAAACTGCATCTGCAAATTGAAAATGCAGTTCCAAGAAACTACGACAAGCTAGCAGCGAGCACGGACCACTGGACTACAAGTACAAAAGGATAAACATGTTTATATATACGGGCCTGTTGACCTTGATTTAAAAACACGGCACCGCTCACATACTACTCACTCAGCCCTTTCGTCTGATTTTGTGCCCCAAGTTTCCACAAACAATTTTACTACTGGAGAATGGAAGACAGAAAACTTGGCATCATAAGAATTAGCAATACATGCTTTGTGTACAAAAGCATATGTACCTTCAGTCTTTCATGCTACTTCTTATGAATATGGCAAGGCCAGCGGCAATTCTGCACTGTCGAATAAAGTCTATTTGAAATAAGACCACAGTTTCCGTCCTGCAACTTTTCCATGTTAATTTTCCTTTCAAAAAACCGTAGAATTTATAGGATGCCAAGCTCTTGCGTCTTTCACAATCACCATTCCCTATATTCAGTTTCAGTTATGGGCATGACTTTTGTGACAATCCATTTCCTTCGACTGATTGATTTAATTCAGTGTATCTGAGCTGATCCTACTGGAACTTGGACATCACAGAAGCAAAAATTCCAGAGTCTAAAGTTACCAAGGTTAGAGACAATGTGTACGTACAACTTGCCGTGATCGTCATTAAAATTCCTGTTATACCTTGAGTACGATATAATATGACAGTGCCACCGGTCATTTCTTTCTACAAAACTACCGTTATAATCGGTGGCCTCCTCACTTTCATTGCTGCTGAAAATTGGAATTTGCGGCGGTCTGATGACATCCCTATCTTGCATCGGTGCTGCCCTCCAGGATTTATCTATGAAAATGAAGGATGCATCCCTTCGGCGGAACAAAAAGAAACAGCTGGCGGCGATGCTCGCACGGTACAGCCAGACATCCGCACAGAATCTTCTAGTCTATTAGTTGAAGATGAAGATCCTTCAGATTATTTAACATTGCCCGGGAGTCTCGTCATAGCGCTTCCTTCAAGTCACAACGCCAGCTTCTTTCGATACAGGTGACACAGTTCTCAAACAAAACGTTTAACCAATCCTTGGGGAATGAATAGTTGTACATTTAGTTGTCGTTCAACACGGCAGCGCGGCGATTTAGTTTTTGTTTTACTGCAGTATTTTAGTACGAATGTCACGGTGTCACCTCAATCGAATGATTGTGAAACTCATCTGCAGGCTTGTGGACCATCTACCTTCTGCTACATGCACGTCCGGAAGTTTCAACGTGGACCTAGCGCTGGTGTCGGAGCGCGGGGAAGAGACATACAATGCGAGTGGTTTAGAATTGGCTCGACTTACATCTCGTGGGGAGCTCAAACTAGGGAATGAGTACTACGCACCATTGGAGTTTTGTATTTTTCGGTAAGATTCTGATTCGGATCGCTCCATGAAAGTTGGAGAAGACCGAAATAAGACTGATGTGCATTAAAGCGTTATAAATTTGGAATTTGTTGAACGTAGAAGGGAAACAGATACGGCCCACATTCGTGTGTGCAATGCAACTTGCACAGCAACAGTTCCTTGCATTCGGAAGTGCTGTGACCTCAATTCGGTCTGGAGTTTGAACATCGACGACACTGGCGATGAAGGTTGTGTGCCAGCCGCAGTTGAGATCTGGACTCCGGAATTGTATACATCATCAGGGATCAAGGTTGCGAGTGACGAAATGAGGTCTGTCCAGCCGCACTATTTTATTGAAGAACCATTGGATTGGTGCGACGTTGATAATTATTTCCCTGCTACCAACGAACACTTCAGTGGGGATGGAAAACGCCGCTGGTGAGTTTTAAGCAGATCATGAAGTACCCTTGATTCCTATGGGATGGGGAAGGGTGTGTTCAATGTCAAACTAAAAGTGAGAAAGGTGAACTTGAAGACAAAAAATTCCAGTCAGTAAAAATATTTATTATCAGACGGGGGGGTGGGTCCACATTGCTCTGACTTTACAGTCACAGGGAATTCAAAATACTAGCCAAGTTGCCGAACCATAACTTTGTGAGTCGAAATAAATTTTGAATTTATACGTCATAGGAGCTTCCGTATCGGTACAGATGGGACCATATACGTTAGAAAGAGCCGCTACACATGGGTCCCTAACAACGAGATTCAGAAATACTCCTGCTTTGATGGCGGGGTGAACTCCAAACACCTACAACGGGGGACTAACGAGGTGGGCTATAGTGGTTCCCCTGAGCATGATATCATGTTTGAATGTGGCCCGCCACGAATTTCAAAGGTACGGGCCGACTCTGAAATGGTTTTGTAACAAGCTTTATAAAATTCAGAAATTGTCAAATGAAGTTTGTCTTATCTAGTCTGGGACACTGAAGACTGATTTCTACGGCGGAGTAATGATAGTCTCCTGCATTTTTCTCCTCCTAACTCTCATCGTTCACGCCTTGCTGTGGGGACAACAAACGGTGCACGACTGGATGCGAATTAGTTACTGTGTGTCGCTATTCCTCATGTACCTCTTCTATGCGATGAACCACTTTGGCAGACATGCCTTTCGAAGGAACGTCGCCGGGGTTGGGTCATTTTGTACTTTTATCGGTAAGGGCTGAATGGTGTCCTCAGCTTATGACCTAGGCCTGTAACTTGACTTTCCACTAAATTTCCAGGCGTGGGAGCCCATTTCTTCTTCTTAAGCACGTTCTCCTGGTTGACCATGATAAATCTGGACCTCTGGTATACGTTCAGGTAGGTTTGGGGAAACAATTTTGACTTCGTCTGCATTGTGGATACGTTACGAGTTGAGGACGTTTATTTATTGCAGGAAATTGAAGGTTACAGGCGGGAAGTCTGGGGGATTGAAACGATACTTGTCCTACGCCACCTGTGCTGTCATTATACCTCTTGCATTTACTGGCACAGGCCTCATCCTGGATCACATTTACGGGTTGGTAGATTTTACGGTAAAATTAACGGATAGCTGAGATGGAAACGTGCCCATCCGTAGAATAATATATTTGTGAAAGATATTTTAATGATTCCAGAGATGATTATGAGAATGGTGTGATTATTCCTGAGTACGCGAAGACGACGTGCACACCTGACCCGGAGTATGCTCAGTTGATTTATCAGCATGGACCGGCTGGGATCCTTCTGCTTTTCAACGTCGTCTTCTTTGGTGCCACCGCTCGCTCAATTTACAAAGCTCAGAAGAGCACGGAATTCGCAAGATCTAGCAGCACTAATAAAGTATCGATTCAGCGTTCGAGGTAATAGGAATAACATTATAGGAAGGGATTTTGAACCCGGAAAGTCGGTAGATCCTCGATACTATCAAATTTGGTGAACTTCAAAGCGTGTAATTAATCATTGAAAATGTATCAGGATGGTGCTGTTCACGAAACTCCTATTTGTTATGGGAGTCCCATGGATCTTCGAGATCATTAGTTGGATCGATGAGAGACGGAACGCTGAAGTCACATGGTACTGGATTGTATTTGACCTGGTCAATCTCCTGCAGGGACTATCGATTTTCCTCATTTTCATTTCATCTACCATGTGTTCCTTGGAGAAAAAGTACCCACGATTCAAAGGTAAGCTGTACTAATTCAGGAAGTTGGGAATGTTAATGAAATCATTAAGAAATTTCGACCACTGCAAATAAATTTTACCATCTCAAATTTTAGGGTTCAAGGAACGCCTAATGCTGGCTCCAGAAACTGCTCGTAGTATCTCCGTAAGATTTCCAAGATTACAGGGTAAATGTCACTTCCTTTAGATGGTCTAAATACTGATTTAAAATTTCAGGTTAGAAACCATATAATATGAGTACACTCTCTCTTTGTAGGACCTTTAAGTCGCTTCACAGCAACCAACGATTTGCCACTGAGCGCAAGTGCGAGTACAGCGAATTCAAATCTTTCTTCTGAATCAACCTCGAAAGAAAGCAAGAGCGCCTAAATTAATGTTGGACAGAAAAATAAAGTAATCGAAGTAACAGCTTGCTAATTTGCTGTGAGAAATAGATGTGAATGCGTTATTTTGAAGAGTATTCCTTGTGAGTTTCCACTTTTCTCCCTTAAATCCTGATTTACCCAATTTGTTGCCCTCCTCCTAAGATAATAATAGTACATTATCTCTTAATGCTCGCGGGGATCCTCTTGAAAAATTATATGGATCAACTCGCAGTTATTTTGAAACGTTTCAACCCCGCTTTGTGAGGAAAATTTGCGAGGTCCCGATCTGAAATTACGTTGCTACTCTCGAGGGGAAAATCATGCGGTAGAATCTTAATGGCTGAGTAGCTTGGGCTTGATTCTGATCGAGCAAAAGGCATGGAAAGCAATAGCAAGCATATTAGCATCAAATTGGTTTGCAAAAATGTGACACATAACCGTAGCACATGTTCTTTTACTAGGATTTTGCTTGAGTCATCCTGATTACTAGTTTTAGAATAATTTAGAATTTTTATTTTAATGAACTCGCCCAGAATCATTCCTTATTTGTGTTGACGGACTGCTCCTACATGCCATTTGCCAAATGCCGAGCATCTAATTGTGCTTGAAACAAGGCAAGTTTTTCTACCGAAGGTCTTTCAAGGTTACTCTTCCTTTTCCTCTTGAACTCACTCGATGGCTACGGCTCCTTCATACAGAAACTAATAACAGAGTTCTAAATAGCTGTGCATATCCCTTCAGCATACGAAATGAGAGTGCAAGATTAGTTGGTACTGTCAGACGCTGCTGAACGCATGTTCCAAGTGTCTGCACGTCTGCATCACTGATCACTCCTAAGCGTGGTTTCCAAGGTATAATGGGAATATTACGCTTAATCTCCTTATGCTGCGTCGCGGTAACCTGCCTTGCGGTTAAAATAATAGGTTATTCACCAGCCGCAAGAAATGAGGGCTTCGCCATCCTCAAAAAGTAAGCACTGAATCTCACTAAGTCGATATTTTTAAAGATTTCTCTCCAACATTGATAATTAGTTTTGTCGTTCTTTCTACTAACTGTAGCGGGATCCGATTGACCAAATGCAAGGAATCCGAGGTCCTGGATCCCAACACACAGCTTTGCCACACGGTTGGAGAGAGGGGCCCCTGTGGACTAAACATGCGATTCTACCGGAATGAGGAGAACCCCATCGTGGGGAAGTGTCAGTGTATCAAGCGTTCGTGGAGGGAACCGCCATTGGTGTCCTGGCCTGAACATAATCAATGTTATCAGCTCTTCACTCAGGTGACACAAGCATCTGTTTAAAAATTTCTACGGAATGTCATAGTATTCCCTCACAGCATCAATATTATCGGGAAATCAATGCCACGCCTGTTGCCAATTTGGTGAATTGCGTTTGAAGGGCCCGTGTGATAGCGGGGAGTGGCTTGTCCTTGACCAGAATCAGGGGGGTGCACCCACTTGCAAATTGGCCGAATGTGAACAGAGTTTGACGTGGTGGGAGCAGTACCCACGATTCACCTTTGCTTGCAATTCCATTTGTTACACTACTGGAACCCAGGGCCCCTGCCCCACTGGCTATGAGGTATTGTTTGATGTAGTCAGTGGACCGCTCTGCTTCTCGACCTCACCATCAGAAAAGTAGGTAATCAAATCGTGATTTGTCTTTCCGTGCTCGATGTTCGTTCGTTTTTGCCATCAATGAGCTGTTTTGATGTAGTGGAATCCCTCCGGTGGTTGATGACTCATTGGGATACAGATCTCCGAGGTGTCTCTCCTCCCATCAGGCTTACGATCCGGTGAGAGGCAAGTGCTATTTAACCAACGTCCAGGGTCCGTGCGGCGATTCTATGGTGTTTGCAAGAACTCAGAACAACTTTTACCACGGGCAATGTCGCTGTATCGAACAGTCACCTTACCAACCGCCGCTGATCTTATCACGGGATCACAACCAATGCTTCCGTCTATTTAGTCAGGTAACCTTGAAATAGCAAATCCCCGTCCTTGGGGAAGAAACTTCTGAGTTGTTTTGTCCTGTGCAGGGCCCATGCAGAGATGGTGAATGGCTGATTCCAGGATCCGACGACTCTTATGTGAGCTCTGGTGCTATTTGTGCCCCCGACAAGTGTAGTAACGGTAACCAAAGCCTTGAGGTCGGCCAGTATAACTTTATTTATGACAACACGTGCTACGTTGGGGGGTCAGAGGGAGTTTGTCCTGAGAAGCTCATTCTTGGATACGAGAAGATGGGACCCATTTGCTTCGGCGAGACCCCGGTAGTACTTGTAGCGGCCTTTGGTTTCTCAGTAACTCTACCATTTGACTGCCCTGAGGGAACGGAGTTAACCGGCACAAACGTATGCAGTCGTCGAACAAGGTTACGATCACGACAGGGAAGAGATGTGGAAGTTCGGGGGCGACCACGAGAAATAATTTGATTTTACATGTTTTTGTTGCTAAACTTAATGTAAGGGAGTGAAGGGGAACAATGAATCTTTTGTATTTCTGTGGCTGTTAGCATTGATGCAGAGAAGCAAGGTAAAAATATTCAGTTTTGCAACTTATGGCTGAACTTCCGAGTTTATATAACAGTAAAATAAACTTTGCTACATAATTATGATACAGAATTTCCACGGGATATTAAATATTTTGGTGCAATTTGAGCGTCCATCGAACGGACCCACTTTCCGGCACCCTGTGGTTGAATTTTTATGCGTCGTAATTATTTTAAAATTATTACTTAAATTATTATTATATAAATATATATGTAATATTTTTATTAATAATTTTAAATGAAGTACAACGCAAAAATTTTAAATGAAAGCTACCGACGCTACTAACCGATTATTTCCCCCAACTTCTCTTAATCCTGGGTATTCTAAACCTGTACCCGTTTCTTTTATGATTTTTTTTTTTGAATTTTTATGATTTTTTGCAGTGAGTAATGCCTTAGGGTGTTACTCCCAGCCCCCGTTAAGGGGTACTACCCCAGGTTGTATTTTTTTCACACGACCACCTATACCTTGCCTATACCTACAGATCTCCTACAGTAGTCTATACCTAGATTGCCAGTTTTTTCTTTTAAAAAAGAAATCGAAATTTTCAATTAACGAAATTTACTCTTCTAAAATGTCAAGATTGAATTTCAAAGAGAAATTCAAAATAAAACTGCATGAAAGCGGGAAAAAGTTATCATAATTTGTTATTGACGACTTTTTAAAACCCATTGTAAGTTGGCGCGCCACGTTTCACAACTATTAAAATATTCAACCATGTACTTCAGCTCAGTCCAAAAACTGATTGAAACTTTGGAAGGGTTTTGAATGTACCAGACGATAACGTGAAAGATTCCAAGGAGCTAAAAAAAGGAGAGAGAGAGGGAAGGAGAATCAGTCTCATTCGTTTTGAAGTTTCAAAGGAACATTTTGCTGATCATTTCATTTTTTTCAAGACTTCAACCGAATCAGTATGACTGCAGTTCCCAGAATTTTGACATGATGACTTAACTACACTGATCCATTCCATATAGATATTCTACGCTCCCCTGTCCTTTCTTCAATATGCCTGCCTGATGACTGATGACAGGTGGGTTTTTCTTGCCGATTTTTTTCAAGGTCAATGCCATCGTATTATGCTCTTTTGGTGGCTGAAGCCGCCAGTATTAAGGCTGCACTGCTCGAAGGAGATGCATGAGAGACCTTCCAACAAGCGCGATTATAATTGCACCAAACGTAAATACATTTTGCATCCACAATACGTAAAACGTCTGCGTATCCGAAACCTTAATTAAATCTAAACGTCTCGCCGTCCGCAATGGGAATACTACAGTTATTTCTATTTTGCCTTATCGCAGAAATATGTATTGGAGGTGAGTTATCAAAAAATGAGTGGGGTTACGAGCTTGGCACAAAGTAAGTCTTACTCAGTTCAGTATTTCATGATTGTCGATTATCCTGAGCTCGAATTTTCAACAAACTGTTTATCCCTTGTACCAACGCTCCAGCGGGTTACGAGTGGCCAAATGCAAGAATACCGAGATTCTTGATCCTAAAACAATGACTTGCTACAATGTCAAGGAAAGGGGTCCGTGCGGGATCAACATGCGATTCTACCGACACGAGGAGAATCCCTTGGTGGGGGAGTGTCGGTGCATCAAGCGCTTGTGGTGGGAACCACCCCTGGTGTTCTGGCCGCAACGGAACCAATGTTATCAGCTATTCACTCAGGTAATGGAGCATTTTTACTTTATCATTCAGTAACACTAATGTGACGTCGATGTAAATTATTATTTGTATATTATGACAAACAACTGGATAATTAGGAATGATATTTTCAAGGGGCCTTGCGACAGTGGGGAGTGGCTTGTACTTGATCGTCACGTTTCGCCCACCTGTGCCATCGCCGAATGTGAGGGAAGTTCAGCTTGGTCGGAACAGTATCCGCGATTCACCTTTACCTGGAATCAAACTTGTTATACCACCGGAACTCAGAGCATCTGTCCCCCTAATAATATAATCATGTTCGATCCAGCCAATGGACCCCTCTGCTTCTCAACCTCATATGCTGAAGTGTAGGTGGTCAACATTGCCATGTACCCTGCCATCCTTTCCATGTTTCCGTTCGCAAAATAAGGAGTATGCTCATGTTTGATCATAGGGAGAGCGATCCAGTAGATGACCCCTCGTTAGGCTCCAGATCTCCGAGGTGTGCCTTCACTCATCAGGCTTACGATCCGGTGAGAGGCAAGTGCTATTTAACCAACGTCCAGGGTCCGTGCGGCGATTCTATGGTGTTTGCAAGAACTGAGAACAACTTTTACCACGGGCAATGTCGCTGTATCGAACAGTCACCTTACCAACCGCCACTGATCTTATCACGGGATCACAACCAGTGTTTCCGTCTATTTAGTCAGGTAACCTTGAAATAGCAAATCCCCGTCCTTGGGGAACAAACTTCTGAGTTGTTTTGTCCTGCACAGGGCCCATGCAGAGATGGTGAATGGCTGATTCCAGGATCCGACGACTCTTATGTGAGCTCTGGTGCCATTTGTGCCCCCGACAAGTGTAGTAACGGCAGCCAAAGCCTTGAGGTCGGCCAGTATAACTTTATTTATGACAACACATGCTACGTTGGGGGGTCACAGGGAGTTTGTCCTGAGAAGCTCATACTTGGATACGAGAAGATGGGGCCCATTTGTTATGAAGAAGGTATTCAGCAGAAGCCACTAGTTGGTTCTAGTTCTAAGGTAGCATTTGCACCACCCCTTCCTTGCCCTGACGGAATGGAGCTAACGGCGACAAATGGATGCGCTCGACGAACGCGGTTGCGCCCCCGATCCCGAAGAGATTTCCAAGCTGACATTTTGCAGGGAGCGTAACTTGTTATTTAGCATTTTTGCAACGTAATCTGGATGATACGTAGTGAGGGTGGCAATAAACCAGTTCTGTTTTGCCATGAAAGAATGGCGCAACCTTTATTGTGCTGCGTGCTTCACGAATGAATCTTTTAACGCGGTATTCCTATTTAACTAAAAAAGTGCGGGGGTTCCGCACGGTGTGGTAAAGTAACGTTCGATATGAGTCAAGTATTTTTTGGCGTCCCCAATCGCAAAAGAAACTCGGAGAAGGTGGGATGATCCAAGGACCCGCGAAAATCGGACAAAAAATATTGGACAATTTCGACCAATCCAAGAAACGTATAGTGGCATCGTCGTCCGTATTCCTCCCCGTTGTGCCCGGCTCCGGAACTGCCGATGTAAACAGAATGCGAAACCGAATACTGCATTTATCCGTTGTAAGTTCACATCCTGGTGGATGTGACCCGAGTATTTTGGCCGCTCCGGATGGTATTCACAATGGCGCTTCGGCACCATATGTGTCATCATTGACTTTGCTTCCTTCCTCCTGCAAGACGGCCCAACTACCCACAGAATCCCGCCATGGAAAATTTGTACACAAAGACCCATTGTACTGGCGTATCGAGTGTAGAGCTGATTTTTCCTACGTCCCTCCCCAAGCTTTTGTTAAAATTTCGAGCTCTTAGAAAATCAAGGCCACCTTCCTCGGAGTATTGAGCTATTTTACTCAATGAGCAGCTTAATGTTGCTAGGTTCCTCTTGGGCTCTCGTCAGTTAACGTTGGCTCACCACGATAGTGTCTTCGTCCCTCATTTAAATAGCCGGTAGTATCGGAGTGAGAAGCTAGCTTGTAAGCCAGCTGTTGAGCCCTGAGACTTGTCCCGTAAAATTACTTTACCGGAATAGTATTTACCGTACTTTCCTGATCCGTTGGAACTGAATACTGTGGCTTTGAGTCCATGTGGAATCCCCGACCTTTCGCATAACTCACAAATATTTATTTCGCCAGTATCTTCAGTCGTGACTTAGCTGGAGCTCGTGAGAGGAGCACAGATCTGTCTGCCATTATAAGTTGCAGTTATTATAAGTTTTATTCTACAAATTTACGGTCATTAGTATGGTGGATGTAACCAAGATTATCCGGAATTAATTTATTATTAATTATAATTAATTTATATTTGACTTTTTACCTTGACTCCCTCTACGAGTGTGTATTCGTATGAATCCCACGGTTTACTGATGCAATGAGGTGCAAATACAATACTGGTGAGCGGAATCTCCTTGAAATCCTCTTCGTTATACTGAGTGGATCGGGTGAGCAACATTTTGTTTCTTCAACGACATTTCTCTATTCCAGAATTCCCTACTCATTCCAAATCCAGATTTACTTTCCCAAAAATCCAAAATGGATAGCTGGCATTAGATCATGTAGCAGATTGTATCGCTAGGAGCAAGCAGATTCCGGAGACCAAGCGCTTTTCTACCGAGATTTCCTCGACGAGTTCCAAACTAGGCTCTCAAAACCATGAAATTTCAAGTTGTAATAATAACTCGGGTCCAATAAAATTTAGCAGTCGTGGCGGCCTTGAAGTTATCCAAAGTGGTAGTGCCTGAGATCGGAGAGGACGGGGAGGCGGTCGTGTTGAAGTGTCCCTTTGACCTGGAACGTGATCAGTTGTATTCGGTCAAGTGGTACAAGGACGGGACAGAGTTTTACCGGTACGTTCCCCGCTACAACCCTCCGAAAATTCAGTACCCTGTCAACGGCGTCAAAGTGCAGGTGAGTCCCACCATCTCATTAAGTGTCTCAGTCAAGGCAACGAAAACCGAAAACCCTGTGACAAAAGGAACCGCGGTACTCACAACATTAGTTCTGACTATCTTGTGTTTCCAGCTCAGCGAATCGGATTCAGTTAAAGTCACCTTGGAGAAACTGGACTTGCGCTCAAGCGGCACCTACAAATGTGAAGTTTCCGCGGAGGGTCCATCCTTCGCCTCGGTCCAGAGCGAGGCGCGAATGACAGTTGTTCGTAAGTTGGTTATCCTTATATCTTGACATCCCTATCCCGAGCACAACGAACCAGTCACGTTCACAAAGTCCCTATAGGCATCCATGTAAAGTATATGATATTAGTCGGGATCCTTAATTGTGAGCCTTCCCTATATGCATGGCTACCCTCACACATGACGCGTCATGATCCCTTCAACGGAAATTTTAAGATTTGCCAGCGGACGGCCCGCAGATAACGGGGATAGTTTATGAGGAATACGACGTGGGGGACACGCTCGACCTGATCTGCACTTCATCCGAGTCTGCGCCACCCACAAAGCTCTCGTGGTACATCAACGATAATCAGGTAACCGCACTTGGCATCCCCGGTCCACCTCCAAAATCGGCTCAATTTCAAAAAATTTCTCAACATTTTAGATTGACCCCATTTACGTCAAAACCGTGAGTCCCCCGGCGGACCTTCCGCTCAACACGACGAACCTCACCAGTTCCGTGTCCCACTTGCGGCTGACGCTGGACTCGACGCACTTTGATGGCGGGAGTTCCAAAGTCCGCTGCGTCGCCAGCATCACCGCCCTCTTCTGGCAGGACGGGGATGAGAGGCGGTTCGTGGGGCCGACGAGGAACTCGACCTACGGCTTCCAGCTCAAAACCAACCTCGCCCCTCGTGTCATTGAGGAGCGGGATGCGTACATCTTACGTAAGATTCCCCCATATGTTTCTTCCTTCAAAGAAAAAAAAAACAAACTCCTTGAGCAACTGTGACTGGTTCGGAATGTGACATGAGCGGGGTTGGATTTGCCGTGGGACTTTTAAAAGTTTAATTGACATGTGGTTCATTTCCAGTGCGGGGGCATGGGCCGAGGGTGATGGCGAGCCTTTGGACCCATGGGATTCTCACTCTCCTCAATGTTGTCTACCAGTTTTTTTGACCATCTTCCTCACACATTATCTCAGCACCATCACTTCCTACTGGCTTCCGTCCCCAAAAAGTGCTTGATTCCCCATTAATTATAGTGCGCCGTTGTCCCGACCGGTGGCGGAATGGGGTACCAGGAAGAGTCCACGGAAGAGTAGCAGTTTGGAGAATAGTTTGTGTGGACACCGGAATAACCAGCGGTCTGGTTATTCCGGCCTTGGACGGGGGCGCGTGGGGGTGAGGGAAATCAGAGGCGACAATAATGGCCATTATTGAGAGGCGGCTCGACTGGGACAATAGGAGGGCCCTAGGATGAGAGGAATACGTACTACAGGGATGCCAACCGAGCGTTCTTTTGATCTCCCCCTTCCGCACTACTCCACACTACTACTACTACACATTCCTCCACCGTACCCTGTCCGCTATTGTGTTACGAGTGGCAAGTGCCATTTTTCTTGAGCACCCCATCCGATTGTTCTCCTCCACCACCGGTCCCTTGTTCGAGAGCCTTTACTTGTAGTATGCCTACACACTCAAACCCCGCACCGACCAGGACATTTCTGCACAAGGAGGAGGACAGGAATGTCCTCATAAAGAAGATTGATAATGGTATACTGATTCAATTTTTCCCGAGATTATACTCTCTCTGAGAGGAAATTCAATACAGCTGACGAGCACTACGACTATTACTAGCGTACGTACGTACGTACGTACGTACTACTACGGCGGGAAGGTCATTCCATTTCATGCCTATGTAAATTACATGAAATTACCTCTAGTAAATTAAGTTGGCCCTATTCAGACGACCCATAAGGGTTCACATAACTCATGTATGGAATCTTTAAAAAATTGTATGAATAATAAAATTTATGGTACGGATCAATCCCGTTCTTTCCCGCTGCCGGCGGCGCCTATTTAGTGGCCGTGGTTGGTGGTAGATGAGATCATTTTGGGAAATGCGAGTCGTCACCAGGAATGGCCACCGGATCCCGCATATAACCGCTTGATATGGCAGTGATATTCGGGCCAAATGTTCCTACTGAATTGCCAACTAATCTGTCACGATAGATTTGAGCTGGAGTGGTTATGCGTCTCGGGGGAGTTTACTCATTTGCGCATGCGCAGATGAAGATACTTTGATTTTCGGATTGGGTACGACGAGGATTCCTCAGAACTACGTGCCCAAAGCCAGGCTCATGCGCAGTTCCCATTTAAGACTGTGCGGGAGTTTAGTCCAATTTTATATGCGCATGATTAGGATTTCAGGATGTTTTAAAATTTCACGTCGTGAAATCAGACGTAATAATAACAGACAATTAAAAAATTGATACATAAATATTAATAAATCAGACGAGCTCAATCGGCTTGATGTTGCCGTATACGATCTCATTGATAAATTTTATTTTGGCCGGTAGGAGAATGCAAGAGTTTTTTTAAAATAATTTCGATCGTATTTATAAAATGATTGAAATTTGGACTTTTTTTATGTCTATGCATGTTTCTCATCCCTGGACTCGGCAGCTGGGCTTGGGTGGACAGACCTGGTTGCCATCCCGACCACGTCTATGAATACTGTGTCTCGTTTTTCACAACGTATCAAGTGTAGCTCAAGTTGCCACGGGCCGATGGATGCTACAGTACATAATAGTAGCCGGGCAACAACTCTCTCAGGCTCAAGAGTGAGTCGAAATCCGAAATGGGAACTGCCTTTGAGGAGGCGAGGTCGACAGGGATCTTTTGTCTTGCTCATCCTTGAATATTGAGTGGATGAGAGAGCGGGCTCAACATGGATTTTTCCCCAATAAATCAAGGCTCAAGTGCGCACTCGGAATCCCTTTATTGTATTAGTTGAAGCCAACCGCAAAGGAATCCATCATAGATGTCCCCTCAAAATTGACATATGAGGGAAATCAAAGGTCTTCTTTTTCCCCCGCAATTTTGTATCCATCTCAGTGACGGAGGGAAGGCACGTGCTGTAAAATTTGGGGGACGGTTCAGTGTCCCAACTTGTGTCTGACTGTGAGGCATTGCAGTGGCTATATGGTAAGTCTCAAAAATCGTCCCCATCCCACACGCACAATGCATTCTGCGCTTTAGAATTCCCTGGACATTGCAGTGCATGCTGCACTGACTGAGCCCGAGTGCGTTCCAGGCGGCCAATAAAAGTTCAATACGAGCACCCGCATGAGCTTGGGTTAACTCTGGGGAATTCCACGGGCAATGAGTCATTCATGAGCTGAAAACTTCCAGTGTTTTCCTCTTCGAATCCATATCCACCTTACGCATCATTCCATCCGTAGCTTCAGCTCCGCCGTGTTGCCCTTCTTTGAATCCAGATATGATCTTTGATGGGTGTGGACCCAGGCGGGAATTTTCTACTGGAATTTGGCTCTGGGAATTTTCTACTGGACTTTGGCTCTGGGAATATCTCAGCGAGCTCTCACAGTTTCATCCAAATGAAATGTGTGTTAAATCAACTCAAAGTAATTTACAATTATTTGTTAATCACCAAAGTTGTTTCTTAATGGATCCATCTTTAATTTCCAGCTTAGCAAATCCCACATGATTCGTTAATGACTTTTCCACACTAACTCTCCCGCCGGCTTCTCCCTAATGAAAGCCAGTGTTGTGCGCGCGGGATTTGAATACACGAAAATATACATATACCGGAACTACACATAGCATATTTTCCTGGAATCAGGATTCAATTAACACATTTTGACAGGTGGACTGACAGGGGCGGTGTGTGAAGGGTTCCTATTAAAATTGATGCCGGCGCTGAGGAGCGGATCTGGCGGGCTTGGAGCGGGGAGATCCTAATCATTTGATCTAATTTTCTCCACACAAAGGAGCCCGTGAATAAATTATTTTTCAAACCCGCGCCGAATCTCGACATGGGACATGGGCGTGAGGATTTTCAATGAGATGCCCAGACGCAGGGAGCATGGCCGGCGTACCCCAGCCGTGGGGATAGTACATATCTGGGGGTGTTAAGTGTGGCTATGGGAATTGAAATGACTGTGCCACATGCAGGTGACTCCTGATTCCCATTAATCTTCCCGCCCCATTCACCCTTTCATGGATGAGCGGGCGGCGGAAGCTTTATTTTACACTCTGGCTCTCTTAATCTACAGCTCATTAACGGGGTAATGTCGAACCCCGAGCCGTCCCTTTTATTAAACACACACACACACACACACACACACACGTGAAATTAATGGACGAGCCCGTAATGATCAACACTAGTGATTTCCACTGTGACTCCTACGCAGGACCATGGAAGGAGCAAGTACAGGGTGTACCTTTGTGGTACGTGCTATGACCTCCAGCGTTTGCATTTACCACCGTATTAGTACCATCATGTATGCTGGAAGAACCTCAAGGCATGCTGTAGGCTCCTCCCCCAGATGGATACCCCGGTGGAGGTGACGCAGGGTTCCGCTTACCCGAGTCCCAGGTCAGCAATATATAGCAGTTGGTCCGCAGTTGCACTCACCTGGGTGGCTGCCATACCTGCAGACAAAAGTACGTGGGCGGGGGGGGGAGGACTTTTTTGAAAGGCAATAGCGCAACAGGATGAAATATGAGCTGCACTTACGGAGGCTGGGAAAAGTTTTGTTCAATTTTCAGATATTTATGATATTGTCAAGTGGGGTAAAATTGGGAATTATGTACTACTGTCTCCATGCACATAATCTATTGCTTCCATTTGCGTCCGCAAAACCCCATGCGTCGTCCTCGTCGTCGTCGTCGTCGTCGTCGTCATCCTC
Source organism: Pseudobourletiella spinata (assembly GCA_009870155.1). Lineage (NCBI taxonomy): Eukaryota > Metazoa > Arthropoda > Collembola > Symphypleona > Bourletiellidae > Pseudobourletiella > Pseudobourletiella spinata. The sequence goes on from WJFA01000501.1 coordinate 19,922, forward strand.
AAACAAATAGGACACAATTCAAGTGAACAAACATACAGACACGGACACACACAGACAGGCACACGCAGAACGAGAGGAATATCAAAGTGTACAATAAGCCCCTGTGCGCAATTTTCACTATTCTCTCGCCCTTTTGCATTAGATACGCAACAAGGGCTCTCCGTTCATTCTCTCTCTCTCTCTCTCTCTTTCTCACTCCCCGTGAAAATCCAAAACTTTCCTTTTGTCCTCGTGAATAGTAGCCCTCGCTTCTCCACTTCATCCCGTCATTCATCACCTGCCCAACCCATCAACTGTGAGCAAACAGAGAGGAGGAGAGGAGACGGAGGGAAATTTAACCCACACTACTTCACAAGTTCACTTCCAATTTGTTTCAATGGTCCACACAGGACTCTCGCTCCATGGACTTGTACACTCCTCACCAACAACAACTGCGGCACACGGACACAACTTTCACAACTTCCCCATCCAAAGTGTTGTTTGGACGGGGGAGTCGTGGAAGGAAGTGTGACAGTCTCAAATATGACATTTTGTCATCCCACCGAATACCATCAAGGGTTACTCTGATACGCACTGAACGAATTTCATGCTGGGCAGTGCTATTGAGAGCCATCGCAGTGGTGGGCGTATGATTTTGTAGGAGAATTTGCAATCCTTTGGTGTCGTCATCATTGTTGGCAAGCGCCACGTTCGCCATCCCGATGCATCCGCCATCGCCATCCGTATGAGGATTCAATGGAAATTGGAAAGAATTTGGAAAAAGTTTTGAAATATTTAGGTGTGTGCATTAGTGGGTGTGTGGACGTGAGTACATTTGAGTGTTTGTATGTGTTTACATGTGTGTGTTGTGAGTGTGTGTTTCTGTTCGTTGTGAGTGTACGTGTGTGTGTTTCTGTTTGTTGTGGGTGTACGTGTGTGCGTTTCTGTGGACGTGTGTGTATGTTTCTGTGTGTTGTGAGTGTGTGTTTCTGTGTTTTGTGAGTGTGTGTGTGTCTGTGTTTTGTGAGTGTGTGTGTGTCTGTGTTACCAGTGTGTGTGTTTCTACGTGTTGTGAGTGTGTGTGTGTTTCTATGTGTTGTGAGTGTGTGTGTGTGTGTTTCTATGTGTTGTGAGTGTGTGTGTGTGTGTTTCTATGTGTTGTGAGTGTGTGTGTGTGTGTGTTTCTATGTGTTGTGAGTGTGTGTGTCTGTGTTTTGTGAGTGTGTTTCTGTGTGTTGTGAGTGTTTGCGTGTGTGTATCTGTGTACGTGTGTGTACGTATATTTGTGTGTGTGTGAATCTGTGTACTTGTGTGTGTGTGTGTGTCTGTCAGTGAGTATTTATGCGTGTGCGTGTTGACTGCGGAGAATCCCCAAGTCGGCAGTCGCCAAAATTCTACTTTGAGTCCCTCTGGAGGGCCCTCTGTAATTCCGACTTAAAGTATCATAAACTTTGTTGCCGTTGAATTTGAGTTAGGAGGATGGGGGGATGACTCTACAGTGATTCAGTCTGGTGATCGTAAGTTGGGGTGAGTTGAGACGGCCACCATCTATTGATCCAAGGAATGGAGAAAACGGAAGAATAAGAATTGAGTTCCTTGACATTTCCCCGTGTAAAATGTCACGATGGGGACGGACTGACATTAAAGAAGTTGCTGACGACGAGCTTTCCCAACCCGCTCTCCGGTATTATGGGGAATGCCATTACGGAAACCACCAAACCGGGAGACACTCTCGGAGACTCTAAGACAAGGCGGAGGCGGGTGAGACTATTACGAGGACTCCATTCCCGCGGCTTGATCACACACATGCCCACACGTCTGCCCTGCAAATGTACACACACACACACACACACACACACACACACGGCAGTCTCACATATGGATCATTAGAAGAGCAGTTCAATCAGCTCTTCAGCCTCTCACGGTCAGTTGGCAAAAGGGCAGGAGATTATATGGGAATTGCTTGGCTGATTGAACACTGGGCTTCCCCGCATCATACTTCCATCAACCCTGCCTCCACTCCCCCACAGTGTTATGATTAATGTGGGATAAATCCACAGAATGATTTCAGGGAATAATGGACGCACGCAGGAGTGTAATCAAATGAATTTGAAGCCTGCCTTCGAGGATTAATTGTAAAATCTGTGTCGTGGCTTGCATGAATACTTGGAAATTAGGACGGTGAAGGATTACGGGAAGAAGCTATAAAATTTACAAGCGCGCGCACACACGCAAACACACACGAACACACACACACACACACACACACACACACACACTCAGAAATTCATAAGCGCTAGCATCCACTCATGTCTTTACCATGTCTTGGCACTCAAGCTCACACCCTAACATCCACGGGCGCAAGCCATCATTAATAGCCTCACACGCGCATAACTGCACGTAAGAATTAGCACGTGCACGCATGCAAACCTACAAATAAGCAAAACTCGCACACGCACACTCATGAAGCACATGCACGCAGAAATGCACACACGTAAGAATGCACATCACAAACATGAGCACTCAAACACAACAACAACAACAACAAAACGCATTCACATGCACAGAACCACACTCAATCAAACAGGCAGAAACACACATAAGACGTAAAAACACCCGCTTAGGAACAGATGAGCACACAAGAGCACATTAAACCATTGCTTATAAACATAATCACAACAAACACACACGCATAAATACACACCCTCAAACACAGGAGTTTTGAATGCCCGCATTAAACACACTCTGCCATGCACACGCATGAGCACACACACTTAAATTCACAGAATCGTACAATTGAACACGACAGCACACACACACACACACGAACACGAGCACACAAAGGCACACACACACACACACGAACACGAGCACACAAAGGCACACACACACACACACACAC
>WJFA01000501.1:22821-35858 GCA_009870155.1 Pseudobourletiella spinata
CACACACACACACACACGAACACACAAAGGCACACACACACATTAGCGAACACACAAAGGCACACACACACACACACGAACACACAAAGGCACACACACACATTAGCGAACAGAACTACAGGAGCACGCACACGCACAGAACTCAGCTTCGAGGAAAAACTAAACCCTCCTGTGGCGACAGTTTAATTTCAGATTTGAATGGAGCCTCTGTGATGGGGAACGGAGGGGGAGGGCCCACAGTTGATCCCATCTCTATTGACAAGTTCATTTCCGCTTCCTGATTTCCATTGCCCCGTGCAGAGCTCCACAGTTTGTGCCGGAGGAGCTGGGGTGGGGGGATGGGCTCATGTAATATATACTCGTCCTGAACCTACACATATCAACCCTCAGCCCACTTTCACTTAATCATTTTTCTCACAGTTTCATTATTTTTATGAAACGTTCATCCAGCGCGCTCTGTTCACTAACTCAACTGTGAGTGATTTGGAATGATTGCACAACGCCGCACAATTTCCAATCATTCCAGTTATCCAACCAAGTCGTTATAGTACAGCTATACAGAAATAGAATTGATCTACAGTTGCAAAGTCTCCACTCTAATCCCGCCCCATAAAGATTCTAATAGTACCGTTCAGGAGGTGTGTCAAAAGCCTTCAAGATTTCCTCACTACCTTTTCTTTTGGTTTGCAAAACTGGGAAATCCCCGCTTGAGAATCCATTATTGCTCCCACGCTCACACATTCTGACCGCAAATTTATTGGTAAATTTCAAAAATTCACAGTCTTATCAACAAAACCCCTTACTTCCCACCATCATGAAAAATCCAAGCCAAGCTCAGCGCAGACAGCTAATGACCATGACTAATGGCAAGACGGATGTGAGATAACCGGCTGATGACGCCGTGGTAGCGCATCACCTTACTTCCCAACTCCTGAAAATCCACCGTAATGTCGAGCAAAGTAAGTGAGCATAGCAGTGCAAATGACGACTCGGAGTCACACATTCAAAACTCACCATCTAACTACCCGTTTTATCCCGATCCATGTAGTAATCCAAGCAAGCACACATGGTTTCAAATCCCTGAAAAATCCCTCATGGAAATTGGGGAAATGGAACTGTAAATTGCCTCCTGGGATTAAGTTACAACTCTGCCGTCTTCATTCCCGAATTTTTTACATTCTCACTCCCCCCCCAGAAGAGTCAAACGACTCTGTTCCTACAGGGCTCGTAGTTCCTCCCATCTTTTCGAAGTCACAAAATTGACAGGATCCTCCCCACCACCACCACCACAACTACTCTCATTTACTCTCTCCGTACTTCATCCAACTTGGTCCCATCCATATCACTCTTGCGAACAGAAACTCTTTGCCGCCCAATTCGTTTTCAAACCTGGCTAAGCCGGATCCTCGTAGAAACTCAAACGAATTAATTTCTATAGTTATTATAGTCGTATAATAATAATCCCTACACACGGCCGCATTAGCCGCCCCAATACTCTGCTAATGTGGAATGAAAAATTCACAAATCCGCTCCCCTCCATCCACCCATCCGTTCTCACAGTATGAACGGGAGGATGATGATAAATTGTTTGCATTTACGCCGGGCTGGATCATAATGCGCCGCTTCTTCTCACTCATATACAAAACTAGTAGTAGCTCATGTGCGGGCGGGTGGGTACAACACGATCAATCACGTCCACCGTAATGAATCCCCCTGTTCATCCCCCGCACATTATTCCATGTACGTACATGGGCGGAATTATTCCGCTTTTCCACACTACACTCTCCACACCGTCTTGTCTCACAAATTAAATAGACTTGCACACTTGCAGCCAGTAGTCTCGTGCGCCAACACTGTAGTACCTTCCTCGTTTTCCATTCATAATTGAACATGTCCAAGTTGAAACCAAACCGCTGGCGCTGCTGGCCGCCTGGATCCTCTCACAGCGAATAATAATGGGTTGATGACAGAAGAGTTCAAGAGCCGAGGTGGAGATCCTATTTGAGGAGAAGCGGAGCATCTTTGGCACTTGATTAAGACGGACGTGGGAGGGACGCGGTGGAAGGGGTTGAAGACGCGGGCCGCTCCAGCCCAATACATTCATTCCTACGGCCTTATTTCTTCACATCCACTTCTCCCCGCCATATGTAATATGCATGGATAAGGGCTACTTACCGGCAGGGACTGAGGGAGTAGATTGGCCCATATTAAATTTGCCAAGGAATCCATCCGGTGGAACTCACAGTGGAGATAGTGAGAGAGAACTGTTGTTGCCAACTTTTAGTGTGCCTTAACCACAAGGATCCTTCACTGCTCTCTGGTGAGAGAGTGAGGACGCACCTGCCTATACTGAACTAATTACATTTAACGGGAGCCTTGTCTCATTATTATTGTATTCATCCTGCTGCTGTCACGTGACCTGGACAAGTCCGTCCGTCCCGCCGCGGACCCCCTCCCAACCCCCCCTTCCATCCCATGCGTGTCATTGGGACTACACTGGGCCAAGTTATACGTCTCGGGAGATGCGGAGGAGCGAATACATGTCGGCAGTAAATTGTTTTGATCAATTCAGAATACATGAGCTGCTGAGGATGAGTGGGGCGCACACGGGAGGGAGGAGCAAGTTTCCCGCCCACTTTCCCATTGACTCACCCACCTCGTGCGGGCTGGCAGGTGGTGGTTTGGGATGTGTCCACTCCGGACTTTATTTGACACGGGACATGAATTATGCAGAGCTCTGGAGGGATCCCGTCATCTTCATCGGGGAGGATGAGATGAGTGTTTTAGTAGGGTGTATCCTCCTCATCCTCATCCTTACAGCTCAAGTTTTATGTTCAGTCAACGGAGGGGGGGGGCGGGTAGGGAAAGGGGTTGGGGAGGAAGCAGAGTGTATTACCGTGGGGCTCATGACAAGCTACAAGTTGTGGTGGTGGACCGGGACACTTTCCTGGGATTAATGCTAGCAGACCTTATAGAAGAGTACCCTTGAGTAGGCGGGTATTGTTAGACGAGTGAAATAATACGAGGGCTGTGAGGCATATAATGTCTGTGTATAGAGAGAGACCAAGACGATACCTCATTGAGACCTGGACGGGGAAATCTACTAGATGAAGATACGACTGAGAGAGAGAGAGAGAGAGAGCACTAATGAGAAGGAGTGCTTCGATTCCAACTCTTAATGAAAATAGATAGGGACGTAAAAGTTGTAATAGAGAGAGAGAGAGAGAGAGAGAGAGGGGACGGTGATGAAACCTACTACAGGGTACTACACTTCAGGATAGGTCATTAGTTTGAACAGTTTTCCTCATCTCTGATTGAGGTGGGACTTGAGTCCATGCTACTATGGATCGTGCCGGGACTAATTCCTCTCTCACATCCCCAGAGCCTTCCGTGCCCTCGGCTCACTCACAGTTCCGCACAAGTTTGTTGGCGCGGGAGTTTTGGACGGAGAGTGGCAGCGACCGGACCCGGCCGTGGGCTAGATGGTAATGTTTAGTAGGATATCAAATGTATGAGGAGGTGGTACGAATGACTTTCCCGCCAAACTTCCGTTACAGTGTGGCTGTGTAGCGTACAGCTGTTCCTGTTCGTCCCTCCAAGATCTTTACAGCGTGGGGATCCAGTGGCATTAATTGCTAATCCAAAGACAGTGGCTTATCCGCTCAGATGCTAAGAGTATACTAATGACTTGGGCATAGGAATGAGGACGGGCAGTTGGCCATTTCCGTGAGCACACACACACACAGACGCACGCACACACACATGCGCACACACACATACACGCACACACACGCAAATACACACACGCAAATGCACACACACGCAAATACACACACACGCAAATACACACACACACACACATACACACACACACACACAATGGGAACTGGTGGCCCAGAAGGGCAGCAGTACTTTATATGACGATTCAATGGTGAAAGTGGGAGATGGCGGGAAAGTCGTGTTCAAATGACTTGAGAACAGTGAGGTGGTGTGGGGAGTAACTTGTGAGTAACTTTTTACGAGTGGCGGGCCTGGCAGAGTGGCATTATTATTATTATTATTATTATGTGTATGAGAGCGTATATGTGAGGCTGGGTGGGAGCCTTGGTTGGACCCTCGTCAACCCTCAACCTCATGAAATCTGACGTGTAATTTCCTGTGAAAAATGTAAAGAGGTCCATTCTCTCAATTAACTTGTGAGCGTCCTGGCCGTGGCCACAAATTCCGTTTATTTTCCCTGGCACTTTGATAAATGGTCCTTCCCGCCACCGCACCGGCTACTTAACAGATAAGGGCTTAACTCTGCCAAATGGATTCCAAATGCCTCCTGCCTCTCGCCTCTTTCATAGTTGTGACGTGAGGAGTGAGACTGTTATATGGTGGTGCGGTTGGGGTGGCGGAGTCCGTCCTCAAGTTGGAGGTCAGTGTATTGGTTCTTATATGGGCGACAGTTCACGTCTTCATGAGAGGGAGGAGAGGTGGGAGGGAGGGGGGGGTTTGCGAGAAAATGATGGATGGACGAAGGTACAACTGTTGATAGACTGCTCGCACGAGTACATTAGGAGACCCTCGTGGGGTTGGGGAAAAAGGGGGACCGTCACGGTGGACTTGAGGGGGTGAAAGGATGGGGAAGTTGTTGTGAGCGGGAAATGTGGCCGTCGGTTGTTCGGTATGGGGCAGGGCAGTGGCCACAGGAAGAACCTTGGCAAGATTGATAGGGTAGTCGGTGGGCTCGGCCGCATTATTAGTATTCTCATTACGTCATAGCCAAATCTAATCCCCTACCATTAGCTTCCATGGGGAGTTATTCCTTGGAGCAGGATGGTTTAGCCCGGTTTACCACACGTTGGCTCATCTCACTGACTGAGGGGCTATATGGTGGTGTTGCTATGACGTTTTGTAGCATGTGGGCTGCGAAAAGTATGGGTCGTGATGAATGTGACATTAGTGTGCTCGGCGGTGACGCGCGGGTGGGAGTGAATGCGATTAACCTTGGGATGCATCGTGGGATAAACTGAATAAGCTGTGACAGTAATGCTCTCGAGAAGTGGAAAAAATCTCAACAGCTACCGCATCGCATTTCCCCAACGATCATGACCCCCGTAGTACTGACAGTGCTTGTATTGATGTGACTTCAAGTAGCGAGCTATCGTCAACCACGTCGTCATCCCACAGACCTGTCCCTTGGTGAGCTAAAGTAAAATAAATGGTGTTTCATTGAGAGTCACGTTATGGCATAAGATCGTTTGAGCTGAGAATGAGCTATCCCATCAACCATGTTAATATTTTATTAGCTTTAATGCACTTAAGTTGGAACAGTTCAAATGGCCATCAAAGCAGGAGTTCTACGCACAAAAACTATTCAGGCGGAACGGGAAGATACTCGTCAGTATTGTGTGCGTCCGACATGTTCAATGCTCACTCCTTTTCACGCACGGAAGCTGAATACCAAGCCTCTTGCCCCCACGCTTCGCTGTTCCCGTATTTTTTTCCTTCAAATTCCACTTCTGTGCAGTGGAACTTGTGTATAGCGTCCGATGCAACGGCTGTAAAAAACTGCATTTGGTATTCGACGTAGGGAAGTAGACGTTTGTTTTACACGTGGGGTAAAGGGCGCAAGATGCGACGCGAGCAAGCCAGAAACGCATGAAAAAATAATCAGATAATGACTTGCACCACATGCGTGCACCAAGGGAAATATGGGCAAATGAGTAATGAAATATAACAAAACATAACAACATAATAAAAGATTGGCATTCACCAAAAATGTGCATCAGATACTTGGATTATTAAAAGGTGCACCAAAATATACAGGGTGTCCCAAAATGATGTATTCGATTTGTTTCGGGAATAAAATCCAAACTACTCAAGCAAAGACTATAAACGATGGCTCAAATTAAAGCTGAGTCTTTGAGGATTACATCTCCTAAAATATCGCCGAAATCGCCAGGTTAGTTTAAAAATAGGAACCGGAAAACGATTTTTGGAGGTGTTTTAACATGGGGGTAAATGGCAGCTTCAAATCCATGCACAGGCCAAACGGTTTGACACACATCAATGAATTTGGACTTTTTCGAGAGCTAAATACAAGATTAATCCATATTTAGGGTCGAAAGGTCATGTTGTAACTTTCTGAAGGTCAGGTCATCGGAGGTCACATTCTCAGATGACCCATATTTTTAACCAAAGAAGTAGATTGCTCTTGTCGTAAGCTCTCGAAAAAATAAAAATTCATAGATGTGTGTCAAATCGTTTGGCCTGAGCATGGATTTGAAGCTGCCGCTTACGCCCATGTTAAAACACCCCCAAAAATCGTTTTCCGGTTCCTATTTTTAAACTAGCCTGGCGATTTCAACGATATTTTAGGAGATGTAATCCCAAAAACTCAGCTTTAATTTGAGCCAACGTTTATAGTGCTCGCTTGAGTAGTTTGGATTTTATTCCCGAAACAAATCGAATGCATCATTTTGGGACACCCTGTATGTCCTAAAATGAATTGCACCAAAAACATTCCCCACAAGGTCACACAAGAATACTATTCCTACAATTTGGTGGGTCAAAACGATGGTGCAGAAATACTTGCACCACACACCCACCAATGATCACATACATGGCAAGGATTAAGCAAAAGGAAATGAAATGAAAAAAATACATTGAAACATAAGCCAACAAACTGTATCACAAACATTTAAGTGCCAATTTAGGGTAAACCAAGAAAATCTCATCTTTGAAAAAATGCACCAGAGTGAGACATACCAAGATTAAAAATGTACCATATAAGTAGGCCTACTCATTCCAGGGAACATCGGCCACCATCTCCGCGAATGTGACGCTCTAGGTCAGAGATTATAGTGACGCAAGAGGCACACATTAAATCTCTCGCGGATCAAAAGATCCTAAAATTAGCAGCCACTATACGTGCAAGTCAGACTGCGAAATGGTTTAAGAGGAACAAGAAACCAAAATCATACTAAAAACTATTGACCTTTGAAAATGCTCAGCAAACACAAAGAAGAAGATAACCCATGCACCGGGGTCTCCTCAAGTTCAAAATGTTTGTAAGCAAAAGCAGCTCGCAACCACTCAGAATCTCATCAACTCTAGATGATAAAATCTGACTTGAAGTGCATAACTTGCAAGATTCTTATGAAAGCTTTTCAAGATGTCTGCACTACTGTTTGAAAGCATTCATCCCTCAGTGAATGCTGCATAATTCACAGTGAAACCAGTCGCTACACACAGAAGTCACATTCAAAGTTCCCTGAAAATCATATTCATGGTCTCAGAGTGGACCAAAAACTCAGCGCCCTTGAGGCCAGCAAGCCCCACAGTCATCTTCTTGGAAATGTTCAGGGGTCCTTGCACCCCGCTTTATCGAGACTCCTCTGCAGTTGAAGGCTGCGAAGCATGCAGCCCTGCGTCAATTGTTCCGGCGGAGGTAAAAAAAAAGTACAAAATGCCTTTTAAATGCGTATCATGCGTGAAGAGGAAGTGTGCACGTGCGTGTGTGTGTGTGCGTTGAACTGGAGCCGCGAGAGACGACGAAGGGTTCAACAACGGATAATTACAGAGACGAGCTCATAACAATTTGCCATTAAATAAGCCCCTGTCTGAATCAGAAGTCAAGTGCTGAATGTGCACTATTAAGGATCCTACCCCTTCCGCCGTCAAATCCCCTTGAGCGGAGGAACTTATTGAGACCGGCTCCCACGTGCTCCTCATGAGATGGAATTAGCTTAAAAATAAATTGTTATGTTTAATTTTTTTTGGCTCATTCGTTATTATTATTATCATTCGTCCTCCCTGACAGATGGAGGAAATGGGTTGAATGAGTTGTGGGCCTGAGTGAGTGAGTGAGTGAGTGATGCATAATAATGGTAGTCAGAACGGATTGCTCTGCTTTATTATTTTTCCCTTCGTGCCCATCAACCCTGACATGTGAGCTCCCAGGAGGAGGTCCTCCTTTCCTGCCGTAACACACATTTTCAATGGAGTGAACAAACCCCGGCGGAATGCTCCCAACTTGGGATTTCAGTTGCGAGGGCAGAGCGGAACTGACGCTCACTTTAAAATTTTTTTTCCCTCCACTTACTTACTGGGAGACACTCCTCAAATTGCGCCACTCACATTGCCACACTGCCAGTAGTGCCTCTCCGCCGTTTGCAATGGCCAAACTATTTTATTTCATTCTCTGCACCCTCTACCTCGTCGGATTCGGGAGGTAACTTGATTTTTTTAAATGTAAATTTTCAAAATCTTTCATCCCTGAGTTTTATTTTGGCTCCCTTGCAGGGGTCAGCAGGAGTCTCCGTCGTCAAGGCGACGTGCAGAACAGGATTACCTCCAGCGAGCACTGAGCTCTTACAACAAGGACTTGAATCCTGGTGGGGATGATACGGGTAATTATTTCATAGTGCAGCTCCGTATAATACGGGAAAACTATCACGTATATAATAGATAATCCACCAGCGCAGGGGTTGGATGAGAGCCACTATAATTTTCATCATTTTTGCCCTCAGGCGGGCGGACTAACGTGACGGTGAACTTCTACGTGCGGGACATTTTGAAAATCGATGAGGCGAGTCAGGTCAGTGACTGTCTAGTGCCGGTTCGAAAGGCTATCTGTGCTAACGTTGCGTATTGGTGGGCTGTTTTCCGTAGGAAATGGTGCTCCAGCTCACGCTGAGGCAACAGTGGCGGGATGGCAGGCTCAAATATAGTGACAAGCCGCTGGGTAAAGGTAATAGTTATGATGCACATGCTGAGGGATCCCACTCTTGGTCCTGCAAGGTTCCTACAGTGCAATGTCTATGACTCTGTAGACAACACATCGTATGTGACTGTGACGGATGTGAACCGAGTTTGGCGACCGGACCTCTTCATTGCCAACGACATTGAGTCCCGCCGCCACGACTTTGCCGCCACTAACGCCTTTGTGAGGATCTTCCCCAATGGGGATGTGCTGAGCAGTGAACGGTAAACGACTGTTTGCAGGATGTTACACTTGTATTTTTTGCGGCAATTTTATGCTGTCCCAAAATGTTTCATTCCCAAAAAAATTTGACATTCCGCATTGGACCACTGCAATTGCTGCCAAAACTTGAAATCGCGGAAATGGCACGGGTTATTTTTTTTTTTTTTTGCAGGTTGAGCGCGAAGATTCGATGTCCAATGCAACTGTCCAGATTCCCATTTGACGTCCAAACCTGTTCCATCCGGCTGGCCAGCTGTAAGGGAACATTTGTAGAATTGAATTAAAATAATTAAAATTGAAATAAATTATCATCCCAGGATTAACTCACAGTATTGCCAAAATATCTTCCAGATGGCTACACGGAGCGGGACCTTGTGTTCCGCTGGAAGGATGAGGATCCCGTTCAAGTGAACTCGAGACTCAACCTGCCCCGGTTCATACTGACCGACTTTGCCACGGACTACTGTGACTCCCCCACTCAAACAGGTGCCCACTGATCTTCTTTACTTTGCTCACACGTTCACACATCATTCATATTCTCATCCTCATGGCTTCCTCCCCAGGGGTGTACAGTTGCATCCGGGCGGACTTCACCTTGGCCCGCCAAGTCCGCTGGTACCTCCTCCAAGTCTTCATCCCCTGCTCCATGTTCGTCCTCGTGGGTGCAGTGGCCTTCTGGATAGCCCCTGAAAAGGTCACCGCCCGAATCCTACTCAATGCCCTCACCCTCTTCGCTCTCGCCCTCCAAGTTGCCCGGCTCAATGAGCGCTTGCCAGAGGTGTCCTACACGAAAGCCATTGACATCTGGACGGGGATCTGCCTCACGTTCACCTTCATTGCCCTCCTCCAGTCCGCCACGGTGCACTACGTTCGCAGGCATTACGAGCGGGCAGAGCTGGCTCAAGTCTCATCCCAGTCGGAAGATGGCACTTCCCCGGATGATCCCGAAGCCGAGGCACTCAAGCCTGAGTCGGAGGCAGTGAGTGGAGAGGCTCGGCGGGATGGGGTCAAGTTCCTCCGAAAGCTCCTCCTGCCCAAATCCAACCGGAAAATCTCCAGCACTCTCGACTGCATCTTCCGAATCCTCTATCCCGGCCTTTTCCTCTTCTTTGTTATTGTTTACTTTCTGGCTTACTCGAGCTCCTGAAGCAATAAGCCCGACTCAGTTCCCACCCAGCTCGTCCCTTCTTAGCCACATTTGCCCTGTTAGTAGCCACCCAAAGGATCAAGATGCACTTTGAATGGCGCACATGTTCAAATGTCTCTCGCTACCAACAACTTTTCCAGCCTTTAAAAAACATTGTTAAAGTCCCATCTTATAGGAATAAAATGGCCATGATCACCAACTCACATCCAATTGACGCACTGTATTCAATTTCAAGTGTACTCACACTACTTTGACCATGAGATTTGTTCACTGCATTCAGCTTTCCCCGAAACCCTGCAATGCCTTCCCGCCATTTCCTTTCAAACTATTCCCACCATGACATCATCCACACGCCCGTCTGACATCGGAAGAAATTCCAAGGCGGAAATTTATGAAGCCTTTGAAGTCCACCAAAGACTATGCGGGTGATGTCGGAGGAATACAAATGAGGAGCGATCCCTTCACTTGATAACCCTCCATGGATCCTTCCGGCATTAAAAATAACAACAGCATCCCGCTCACTCACCCATGGGATTAACCCAGTAGTGAGTCCACCACTACTGCCGAGCCACGCACCAAAAATACAACTGTAAATTCAAGAAATCTCGCCGTTTCCATAGCACTGGCCGTTTGTTAGGACGCGGCGGGAAAATGTGAAAAAAGGAAAAGTCTTTCGGAGGAACAGAAATTCTTCTCCAAATTTTTCACCTTTTTCAGAAGAACAAAAAACATGGATTGAGATTCCAATGAATGCATGCCCCCGCACTCAAATAAACGTCAAAGATGGACAAGCTTGGGAGAAAGTAGTAGTAGTAATTGAGGGGATGATAATAAATCAGAGTATTTTCCGGGGAAATATATGGGCGGAATACTAAGGGTCGTCATTACCAGGGGAAACCGGGCTCAAATTCCCAGTCTCCCCGCCCCGGTTGACAGGTGGTCAGATAAAGTGGTCAGCCCGGGCCGGAATACAAAGTAGTGGCAGGGTTTCTATGGAGGCCCCACAAAATGATTTGTTTGGCCATGATGTACACGATGAGCCGGAGGATTCCAGGGATGCTCCGCTTTTCTGGCTCCCCCCCCTACATCACAACCCTTCCGCCGGGTCCTATTCCATAAGGCTTGTGGAGGTATTCTGTGGAGGAATCCAATAGGAATATAGGATGGGAGTACCAGACGGAGGAGTTGGAACGGAATGAGAGCGGGAAGAAAAATCTTGAAGAATCATTTCAAACTTACCTCCACCACGGCTGCTGCGGCTACTACTACTGCTAGTACTGTAACTACTGCTTTATACCTTTGGAATTATTTAGGCGGAACGGAATGGACTGGGAAATCGGTAAAGTTGCCCGCCCGCCCGTCCGCCCGCCCATACTCCTGTCTAACATTGTATTGCTCCGCCGAGCCCCGGCCGCTCTCCTCCCCGTTAATTAACCATCTTGGAACATTAGGCGGAAGTTTGAGCGGGAATTTATGACCCGAACTCAAACTTACTCCATTGTAAATTGTTTGTAAAACTTTAATCAGGGTGACACCCCGGCCGCGATCTCACCGGAATTCCCGTGCATAACAACAGTACGACGACCACCGCTGCCACCACTGCTGCCGCCGCCGCCGCCGCTGCCGCTCTCTCCCTTTCCCAATTACTTTTTCCAACGGAAAACTCAACAAGAGGAGGTGGATCGGCGGCCAGTAGTGAGTGGAGGGAATACCGTCGGCGAGGGTTTTATAGGGAAACACCTTGGAAATTTATAGCCAAAATAGGGGAGGGGAGCAATTGCCACACGGAAGGGACGATGAGCGGGGATGGGACTGCAAAGTTCTACGTAGTAACAACAAGCCGACTTCACATCTCCCATTCAAATCCTCTCATCCACCCTCTCTCTCTCTCTCTCTCTCTCTCCCGGCATCTGGAAAACTCTCTCCTCCCCTGCATTTCCCTTTTAGTTTCTCCAACTCCATTAAGTGTCCAATAAAAATGTCTTTACAGTTGGGAAACTTGTTGAAATTTTCATGGGGATTTCAACGTCGGAATCTCTCCATGGAATCAAATGGGGGTTGAAAAGGCCACTAGCACCACCACCACCACCACCACCACCAGCACGAACGCCGGCGGGCTGGAGTGACTATACTACTGCGATAGGTGAGATGAAAGTCAGGTAATTCTTCTGCACCACCAACCAAGTCCCGTGCCCTTTATTCCTTCACAGAGAAATCCGGTTTGGGCTAAAATTGTCCGTGGGTCTTAGGACGCGTTCCTCAAGACGCCTCGTCATCCCCGGCCGGGACACAAAGCTGGATGACATTCCGTGGGATTTATGTGGGTACGACCAGGTGGGCTTGATAATTCCCTCGGAAAATTGTAATTGAAAAATCAGTGAGGAAATACAATGCGCACGGCATCCGTCTGTGCTGTGGGGATAAAGGAGGTCAAAGCGGAGCTATATATTGATCCTCAGCTCCATAATGTGTGTGTGATGGGAGCTCATATCTTACGGCGGGGAAGCCCTTTGATCCCATCAGTTGACTGTAGTGAGTGAGCGGAGGAAATGGTAGTACTGCGGAGCCCACCCCAAGGCCAGGTAGAAGCCACCCTTCCGGCCCCCTTACCGGTCATAAAAGTCAAGTATATGTATACACACACAGTTAGATCGGAGCCTGCATGCTCCAACCCCCATAAAACGGGCCCTACTCATATTATGCGGAATAACTTGTCATAAAGGAATTAAAGTGGGACATTTAGCAGAGGGCATATGGATGGACTCGCACGTGGGATTCGGAGCTGTGAGGCTCCCTATATGATGCCCCATCCCCCGGCTCCGTTACCACAGGAGAAAATCGTTAATAGTCCATTAATACGGACCCAATAACCAGTTCACTGTACTATCCCACGGACGGAGCGATGAACGGCGTATG
>WJFA01000502.1:0-35826 GCA_009870155.1 Pseudobourletiella spinata
ATAATAAATCACTTAACACAGAAACATACGGCCACTCGATCTTTCGGTCTAGATCGGTCGGTCTTCGGTCTCGGTCTTTGATTTCTGTGCAAGAGACCGCAACCGAAATCGGTCTTCGACTGCCAAGACCGATTGCAGTCGGTCTCGGTCTCTACTTATGAGACCGATTTTAATCTCTAGTCGGAACTGATTCAGGTAAATTAAAGTAAATAAGTTAATCAAGTAAAAGATGTCCACCAAATTCAATCAAAACTACCGTGACAGCAATTTCTGAAACATATCAACATTAAATCATGGTGAGCAGCTCATCTACCCCAAAATTATTATAATGGTTCAACCGTTACGACCTGTTATAATAAAAAACAATCCGTGTCACTGCTGGAAAAAAGTTTGATGGTTATCCATGCTTATGCATGAGTATAGGTTGAAACCAGGGATGTAGTGATTAAAATTTTTCATGAATCATGATTACTGATTATGATTAAAAGTAGACATTGAAGTGATTAATGATTATGATTTCTGGTTAAACTTCACCGCGAAATTGATTAGCTATTACGATTACTGACTAACTGACTACCGTGGCAAATTTGTGATTGGTGATTACGATCATTATTAATTAAAATCATCAGGGGTTATGATTATGACTACTGATTTAAATCATACGAGGTAATGATTATGGTTACGGACTATGAAATCATGACGTTCAATGATTACGAGTAACGATAAAATTGCCTTAGGTCAACCGTGGTTATCTCGTTGCCGAGCTTGAATGCAGCAATTCTACAAGCTGGGTACGTTGAAATCAAATTGTGCACAAAGATGGAACTTGTGCTAGTGCCCATGTTCAATGAACAGACATATGTGAGGCGGTTGGTCCTCTTTTTGAATTCTCTGCACGCAATCCTGCGTGTTACATAATGCGAAAAACCTATTCCACAATAAAAACAATGTTGATTATTGGTTTCCGATTAGTGATTATTATGGATATGGTGGTGATTAGTGATTACTGATAAATACATATTTTCTTTACTTTGATGATTGCAGATTGGTGATTTTCGGCTCAAATTCTGTTTAATCACTAATCACTGTGTTTTGGTGATTCTGGATTTTTTATCATTACATCCCTGGTTGATACTGACGCCCAGCTCAGCGGCTGTGTCGTTGCCTCTACTAAAACCTATCATATTAGCTCTGTATTCCTAAGAACGCTCAGCTAATGACCGCCTTGCTGGGATTTTGAAATTTCACCATAGAAAGATACATTACCTCGAGTAGTGTACCAATACCCAATAGCAGGACCCAATTTCCTCCCCCAACGATGGGGTAAGGGTTTAAGGGCATTTTCGACTCATTTGCGCCCTCAGCCATGGTGTTGCTTGAAGCTCTATTGAGCTGAAAATTGGCATACGCGCAGGTGGCCGAAAAATTTCAGGGATTTATTCACAGAATTTCGAAATTCCAAAAAACATACAATTTACAGCACGTCAAATTTGGGGTTTTTCGATTTGGACAGAAATTTTTTTATCACGGGTTGAACATTAAAAAGCAAAGGAACGACTCCAAATTTCCCGTACAAGTAGCTTAGGTCAGCACAAACAATGTTTAAAAGTAGCACTTTCTCCTAGGTCATCAGCGGTGACCTCCATACTCAGCAATAACTGTACTCTCCCCAAACATGAAAAAATTTTCATAAAGGCAAAAACCATTTAAATCTTCGTTTCACGCGCACCTGACAACCAGTTATCAGAATTTAATACACCGCTGATGACCTGGAGACCCAAAGAGTCCCAATTTAAACATTGTTGTTGCTGTCAACAGCTATTAGTATGCAAAGTATGAAGTCAGTCGGATGATTGTTCAAGTTCCACTCATGTTATTTTATTGGTCTGTCACCAGAAGTTTCTGAGTCGAATTTGCACCGCTGTAACTTTTTCTTTCATCTAAATATTGAAAAACTGTTGAAAAGGTCCTCACAAAGTATCCTGACTTGTATATTTGTTGACATTTTTGTAAGTATATGTGCTAAGAGTCCCAACCCAACCTCCTGAGAGAGCTCTTCAGAGCACGGAAGTAAGGAATGTTAACATTGCTTTTAAGGTTTTCAGTAATGATTTTAATGCTTTTGAGTGTTCCTTCCTCGTTTAAATATTTTTAAAAATAAATTTCACTTACACCAAAATCACGAGAACATCTCAGATTAAACTTGTGGTGCACACAGATTGAAGCACCAGCAAAAGACCTATCGAATGCGAAATTGCGCATGTCTCTGCGCCTTTTGATGTAGGATTTATGAGAAGGAAAGTTCAACGTTTACGATAATCTTAAAATAGCATGTGGTTAAAGCCTCAGCTTTCGATTGTTGAAATCCATTGTTCTACGTTGAGGCGTTTGGGCACGAGAGGAAATATAAATGTAGCACATCATTTTTGGACACCCTGTACAATTTATTTTAACAGTAATAATTGACCGAGTTCGCGGAGGACAATTACAAATACATAAACATGAGAATTCATTGGTGGGCGCCCGTGCGGCAACCCCATAACAACCGTCATTGCGTCACTGCGTCGTTCGTCGCGCAATAATATTCATGTCATTAAATAAGATGCGAAAAGCAGAAGTAATCATAATTGATTTTGGGTATGTGGCAAGATGATAAAAGCATATGCTAATCTATATGCTTTTATAATCTTAGGTATGTGGTTGGTCGGTAAAATCGAAGTCTGGCAAGTTAGTTGAAAATCTCAAATTTTCTTTCAATTTTTTCCAAAGAAAAGAAAAAGCAG
Organism: Pseudobourletiella spinata; assembly: GCA_009870155.1. Taxonomy (NCBI): domain Eukaryota; kingdom Metazoa; phylum Arthropoda; class Collembola; order Symphypleona; family Bourletiellidae; genus Pseudobourletiella; species Pseudobourletiella spinata. The sequence goes on from WJFA01000502.1 coordinate 2,784, forward strand.
AAATAACCCTAAAAAAGCGGTTTCATGGGCAAAACCGACCGTATAGCTTCAAAATTACTAATTCATTCCGCCAAAATTCGAAAAATTTCCAAATAGTTGTGGCTAAAGTTGGGCAATCTGCGGCGAAGTCCGCGGCTCGCTCATTTTCATGTTGTAGTGTGTGTATTTGCTAATTTGGTCGCGGAGCAAGTCTTCCTGCTCGCGAAGTGTAATGACAGGAGATAGTCTTGGGAGAACACTGGAAGGAGAAACATCTAATAAAAGGACCCCAAGACTTGGACTACGCCGCCCGTTTGTCTGTCAGTCATTCCGTCACTTTTACTATCAGTACTCCATACCTCCCTGGATCAGTGCAGGATCGTGCGTTGTGGCTTCACTCCATTCCACCTTGGATTTTATCCTCTCTTGTATTTATTTCTAGTGTCCACACCCTGATTTCCTACAAATCATTCTCGTTTTTTAGGAAAATGGCCGTTATAAACTCAAAACAGCTCATCTATTAGCGCGAGTTTCAAACTCAGCTTATTTTGGCCTTCTGCACTGAAAAGATGCTTTAATTTTTAGAAAAAAGAATTTTAGGATGTATACTCAATACGGAGCTAAATAAAAAATTCCGTAAAATTTTCATAGGACCAATTTAAACAAGCAGAAAAAGTTAAAGTTTCACTTGAAAACAGCAAAACTCGCTCAAAAATGAGCAGAAGTTTGCGTGCCTTACTTTAAGCAACAACAATTTAACTATTCAACTTGATAGTTTTTTTACGGCCTTCCGCAAAAGTCGGACATCGAGCTCACTTTCAGAGAGATCCATATGGATAATCACACTACACAAAGGTTTGTAAAAGGTTTTGGTAGCGATTCTACAGTAGTCAACAAAATTAATACTACAATGAAACTAAATGCGTTCGACAAATTTAGAGTGGTTGGATGTTGATATTGATGCCATTAGTAGTGAAATGAAGCCAACGGGTTTCCTCTTCCTTCTCGCTTAAATTTTGTTACAGAATATGCCGGCTCATTCCCATTGAGTGCCATGGTCCCATCCCATGTTATTATTCGCCCGGCGAACTATGGTACCACACGAATGCTTAGACAACCCTGAAAAAATCAACTTCACTACGTAAAACGCCATCCACGGCCCCAAGAGCGTGGCTGTTATTGACCAATTTCTATTACTTTGCGCTCTGAAGCGATCACTAAACCAATCTGTTAAGATCCGTTTAAAAATGTCCACTCCGTTGACGGGAGCATCCTTATTAGTGATGCAGAATGGGCCGCCTGAGGTTAGCCAAATTTATTAGCGAAGTGTCGTGAAGAAGCAGTCCCTATGGATTAGTCAACACCCGGGAAAAAATTCAAAAAGTTTTTACATAAATGTCATTCATTACCCCGAATGACGTGTTCACCAATTTGAATAGCGTAGTCTTCTAAAGTGATCGATGAAGATAAAATGAAAAAAATGTCCAGCCTCCGGTGGAGGTGCCAGTCATTTTCCCAAATGATTGTGTCAGTCTTGACCAATCTCAATGGCATCATGTCCTGCTGAACTCTTGAAGCGGCCACTATCGACTGGCGAACGCCCGATTGAAAAATTCCTAGCCGTGCAAAAGCTATCGTAGTTTTAGAGACAGATGGTCGGATAGTCAAGATGGAAGCATAAAGTAGCTGGCTGTACTTACCAAAATGAAAAATGCAAACGCTTTAATATCTATACCTCGTCATCCTCGAGATAGAACGTGTTCACTATAGCTTTTCGCAACATCGCAACTATAGTACAGCTCCGGTCTGTCCGCGAGAAACGTAAGGGTTTTACTGCAAAATGAGGCACGGTTACCAGTGACTCAGCGGCCTCTCGATTATGAAAGTCGTTTCCAGTGCAGAAAAACCCTCTCGCAGTGTTTAGTTTGCCTAGGCATCCACGAGTAGGCGGGCGGAAGAGAACGTGGAATTCAAACTGAAAAATGTAAATGTGTATACTACATGGCAATAGGAAAAAGAAATGAAGCGTAAGTGTGGTTTCTACGACCGGGATAACAGTGAACGTTCGAAAAATTGCATGACAATGGTATTATGACTTGTGCCGACTGGCACTAACGATCGTAAAATGTATTCAGTACTGCTTTTGTTTGGAAAATATCAATACGAAAAGTGCTGTTTAATTTCAAAGACTTTACCCATATGCAGAAGGTAAGTATTCGTGAAGTTTTGTCTCTCTGTCTTAAACATTGACTTACCTATATTCAATTTTTCATGCATTTTAATAGAGACGATCTAAGTCGTGAAGCATGTATTTCATTTTTTCGCCGTAGTAATCAAGTGCTGATCTGGCGGTAGCCTTGTATTTTGACTGACTTCCTGCAACTTGCCATCAGGACTTTGCCCTTCCTCTCTCAAAGTGAGTGGGTTCGTGATTTTCTTGTTTCAGTTGTGTTGTCATGGAAATAATATTATTAGCATCGATGACAGTTTTTGGCAGCATATCCATCCAATCCTGTTGATTTTTACAGTTCACGCGTGATGGGTGGGCTCTGCGTTTGATAGGTCAGGTGTAAGGTCTATTTTGAAAAATTAGAACGAGAAAATCCTGAGCATTCTTGAACCAGGGGTCGCAGTTAAAAGATGGGACAGTCCAAAGTGAAGAGTAAATAGGATCCGTAGGTAATTACTGGTTGTGGAATGATAGCAGATAGCAGAAGTGAAGACTGTTTTGATTTGCACCGTCGTTTCGATGAGAAAAGTAATGTTTAAGTAGTGAGAGTTTACCCCCATGAATTACGGATGTAAGGGTTTACTAAGTTTACCTCGGTTTATTGAAAACTAATTTATATGTTACCATTAATTTAGTGCAAGTCACAGCTGTGATGAAGTATAGATTTAGTTTTTTTTCGTAGTGAACAAGTGGTTCAGCAGACTGGAGTAATAGCCGTAGCGTTTCAACTGGCTTATTACTAACAATGGCTTTGCCCTATTTTCTCTGTAACTGAATGGTTGCGCGATTTTCAAATTATTAAAATTTGTTCACAATTGATAACTAGCACATTGTGGCAGGATAAGCATCCGATCCTATTGGTTTTAGCAGTTGACACCCGGCGAGGACGCGTGATGTGATGGACTAGGTCACTTTTGATGAATTAGCCAGGGAAAATCTTGACCATTCTAAAATCCGACATTGCATTAAAGAAATATGCGATTCAAACTGAATAGGTGGGCGAAAAAGTGTTTAGAATAGGGCAATAGCACAGCAAAGAGAGGCATACGTGTAATCAATACGCGCAGTGAATCATTTAGCATTCAAAACTGGTCAAGCAGTTGAATAATGACTTCTTATTACTGGTTGAACGATTATAAATTTAGCGCAGGACTAATTTTGTTGCGACAGTTGGTGTGAAAAAAGGCTTGTTTAAGCTCTTAAACTCACACTTTCCTAATGCAAACCATGTCTGCTCTGATCTACAGTAAAACATTTTTTTGTAGTAAGAAAGTGATTCGTGATTCAGCTGTCTGACAGTGACAGTTGACAGTCCAGGACTGCACTAGCAGTCTTTATTGACATCTTCCTATCAGATTCCTGAGGTGAGTTTTCGTATGACTTTGTTCTTGTTTAAATCTTGTTTCCATGGAAGTAATGGTGCTGCACACGTGGATGACTTCGTGGTAACATACTTGACTGACCCAATCCTAATGATTTTTACCGTTGACAGACGGGTGCTCGTGACCTAAGACCTAGCCACCTATAGCTTGCCGGTTGATGTGCTGTATAAGCTGTGAGTAACACGCCAATAGGTGTGAAACTATGGGACTGATGAAATTTCGGGTAAGTATTTCGCACGGTCATTCGAAGAAGCTGGTTCACAATCAGTGTTGAAAGAGAGTGCTTGTCCCAGTGCCAGTGTTGGATCGGTAATTCAAGAGAGAAGGGAAAACAAGTAAACAACAGCGTGAAATTTATCCCTGAAGGTACCCAGACATCTTCCCGCTAGCCTCCTGTGCTTTCTTTTGTGCTGATTCAGTTTTTGCAGAGAAGGATGAGTGGAACCCTACACATCGAAGTGTCTCGCCAGTCCACGAGGTACGCGGTTCACTTACCTAAGAGAAGTCTCGATTGTTATTAACATTATATCATTATTCACAGGTTTTAAATGCTTTGGTTTGTTGTTCGTTTTACAGCCACATGAAGGTTGTGGAATTACAGGGACTTATCCGCGAAACGTTTGAATGCTTAAAGAATCCAGTTCGAGAATTTTCCTTCGAAGAACCAAAACACTCACACTTAAAGCACCATGTGGACTCCATCAATTTTTGCTCGAGAACGAAAACGTACAAAACCATACGATCTGGAAGTGAAGAAGACACTATTTATATGAAATTCAAAGGCCTTAGATCTAACGATGTAAGTTTAAACGGTTTCATTTTGCCATATCGAAAGTGTGAAAAACAATGATATGATTTAACAGAAGATTGAGTATCACATTTTCAAACTAAATGAAGAGGGGGAATCCCCAGTATTTATTGACGACGATGATGGTGGAGGTCGTTTATTGGTGTGGCATCATTGTCTACTACCGTCACGGTCTTTCCATGAGCTGTGGGACACTCTAATCTTGGAAACACACGTTAAAACTCAGGTATTCTCTATTTTTAAATTAAATCATCCTAAAAATTAACCTCGTGGATAGTTTTTTAACACATTGTGAGCAAATAAATATTATTAACTATGTGGACATTCTACATTGGAGTTCTTGACTTTCATAGCTGCTCAACTACATCAACACTGCGACTTTTTACTCCGACAAAATGGTGAATGACTCCCTCATTCTAAGAAACAAATTGATTCTACTCCACGGTCCACCTGGAACGGGGAAAACGTCCTTGTGCAAAGCCCTAGCTCAAAAGGCTACGGTAAGGCTGAGCTCACGTTTCAACTATGGACAGCTAGTTGAAATAAACAGTTACAACCTGTTCAGCAAGTATTCAGCAGAGGTACGTACCTGAGAATTGAGAAGTGAAAAGTATTATTGACCACTCTGTGGAGCGGCTTGTAATTAAAGTAACATTTTCCGCAGAGTGCTAAAGTTGTGGGGAAAATTTTTGATAAAATTCAAGAAATTATCGAGGATTCCCACTCCATAGTCTTCATACTAATAGATGACATTGAAAACCTCGTGGCGAAACGCCCCACGGAAAAGTTTGATAGCGAGACATCGGGTGTGATCCGCTTAGTCAATGCAGTTCTGGTCCAAATTGACCGCATCAGAAAGTAACTTGTACACGTGCTCCATTTCCTTAGGCCAAGCTCGATTGTTGTAATTAACTTAATTGTTTTCTTCTATAGGTTTCCGAATGTGATAATCCTGACCACAACAAACTTGATTGCATCATTAGACGCTGCATTCCTGGACAGAGCTGATTTGAAGTTGTACATTGGGATACCCTCTGCGGAGTCAGTGTACGAAATCCTCTCCACCTCTGTGAACGAGTTGATGAGAGTAGATATTATTCGACCCAACGATGGCATGTTTTTGCCTCGAGCTGCCAAAAACATAAAGAGCGGCTATGCTCAACAGTTGATGCAAATATCCAAGTATTCACCAATAACTTTTTTCTACTTTAATTCTTAGTCTTTATCATAAAACCTAAAGCAAGAATCACGACCTAGACCTAATTAGTCCTTGGACATTTAAATATTTTTCTCTCCGACGTGGCAGGTCAAGTGTAAGTCTAAGTGGTAGGACCTTGCGGAAGATTTCCTTCCTTACACACATCCACTTTGTCAAAGAGAATAACTGCACCCTGGCAGCATTTTTGGAGGCACTGGAGAAAGCAGTGAAACTGGAGAAGCAAGATCAAAAATCTACTTTGGGGTGAGAATCTATCTTTATATGCTTATATACATATCAGAACGGACCTCACAAATTCTGTAGTATTTTGTATTACAAGCAGTGATGACAAAGATATAAATTAAATGAATTGTAGGTTAAAACCCGATCCCGACTATAATTCAGAGGATGAGTGTGAAGTGATTGAAGATTCCGGAGATTCGGATTCCGGAAGAATATCCACTGTACGGAGGAAAACCGTTGGAAGACCCAAGAGCAAGGTTCAGGAAAGACCGAGGAGGAAAATGGTGAAGCGCTTGACCAGTCCCGTACCCTCTAATAGCAGCACTAGTGGTACTAATTAATAGTTTAAGAAATCATTTCTGTGTACAAAAACTCTGTGAAGCTGTCTGTTGAATATGAACCTTGGTTTGCTGAATATAAAATTGTTAGAACTAGAAGGTGAGCAGCGACGCAGTGCATCCAAATCGAGAGTTGAGTCTCAGTGGAGGACTACGACGGCAGCGGAGGATAGAAGGCAAACCGACGCACATAATAATCATAAATCTCAAAGTACAAAGCGCAAGGTTTCTCCAGCGCCGGCGATGTGTAGTGAACCTGAGCAAAGCCAATCAACCTTCGGGTCAGCATTGGAAACACCATCAGATTCTAGAAATTTCTCAAAAATGAAAATCAAGACTGAAGTAGGAGTAAAAGATTGCTATGTGGACTTGTCCAAAAGTGTGGTCAGCTCCGAAGTTCTCCGAGAATACTTACAACGTCGACAGCCCAGTGGTGGTGGTGAGGAACCTGCCAAACGAAGACGTTTAAGCTCAATCAGTGATACCAGTAAACCTCCAGCAGTTACTTTAGTCTTTGAAAGTAATGGTAGTAGTAGCAATCGATCTTCACTTGCCAGGAAACCAAAATCAAATCAAAGTAGCTGCACCAGTCGATCCTCGCTGTCCTCCAAGAAACCAGCTGCGAGCCAGAGTAGCACTAATCGTGGAACGTCATCGCTGCCTAGGACACCCAAATCGAACCAAAGTAGTAGTATTCGTCGACCATCAGTTGACAAGACAATAAAATCGAACACAATTATAAGAAGAGGATCTCCGTGTAAGATAGAACCTCTTTTTACGCCTTTTGATATGCTCACAACAACAACGGGAAAATCCGGAGGCGATTCACTTGTTGTTTCAAGCTCCGCGCTGTCCTCAGTACCGCAAGAGTTTGGAGCTGGACATTATAGCCGAAAATCATTATTATTAACGACAAGTTTGGGTGATAGTAAAACTCCTGAGCCTAACTGCGGTCAAGTTCTTGTCTTACCCGTCAAAGACGAAGGTAACTGCCGCATAGACAGTCCGCGGACGAACTCAGTTAATAATGGGAGCGAGTCTGATGGCAGTAACATGAGTGTGGATATCGTGTGCTTGAACCCACCATCCGTGAAGCCGGCAATTTGTCACAGTACTGTCCAGAACGTGCTGAACAAAGCTCTATCACCAGGAAAGTTTGCAATGGGGAGAAGAGCCAGTGAGGATTGTAGTGGGTCAGAAAGGAAGAGACCAGCTGTATTGAAGGATTTCGACTCCGATGCTGCCGAGACATCGGTAGCGCACGGAAAGGCGAATGTAAAGTCGGGTGATTTCTTCAACTGGGACACGAGTAATCACAGGCTAATTCACATGACGCAGACATTAGATGGATCAGCTGTATCCCTGAACGGAAAGCGTAAGTATGATGGGAGTGAAGCGAAAGTCAACTCAAAAGTGTGATGTAATTATTTCTGCTATGCAATTTGAAGTTTTGAAATAATATCGGTTGTGATATATTTATTACTTCTTTTTCCCCGTAGCTGCACCACCGTCCAAGGTTCCACAGTACAACTGTGATCGATGCCCTTGCTCATTCTACTTTATAAGGGAACTAAAACACCACTACGCCTCACATCTAGACACGGACTCGTTATTCTGTCAAAAGTGTGGGCGGGAATTCGGCAAAGCTCAAACCCGGATCGTCCACGAAGTTACATGTTTATTGAAAGGGAAGAAAATCCCTGAGCAGCCTCAAGTCCAAGTCAGTGATTGTTCTCTCAACGCGGAAATTTCCGGCCATATAACTGGTACGTATGATGCCTAAACTGTAATTCATCCATGGTTTTTGGGGAATCACGGAGTTAATGTTCTTCTGCCTTTTCGGATTCCTATAATATGCGTACATCTGAAGCGAGTTTCTAAGGTTTAAGAATTTATTTATTTTTATTTTACAGATGATCCAGTTTCGGTCCCTGAAACCATAATATCAACCCCGCCCGTTTCAGTTCCTGAGACCATAATAATATCAACTCCTCCCGTTTCAGTAGATGCACTCACTAGTTTTCTGGGTGAGTGATTCGCAGAATCTTTGTAGTATTCTTAGTGCTTCGAGTCAAAGAAATTAAATTCATGCTGCGTCTGCGTTGCTTTACACTTGTGCGAAACGCTAGTGAGGCGGATATCTCTCAAGCAGGGTGTTTTACATAAAACATTCTCTAATAGCCATTTGATTTTTTGTGTGTGTGCTACAGACGATCCAGTTTCAGTTCCCGAAACGATAATATCTACTCCCCCCATTACACTAGATGCAGCTACTAGCCCTGTGGGTGAGTGATGCAAAATCGTTGTAGTGTCACTACTTGAAGCTAAGAGGGAAATTTATCATAGCTTCACTCAATGTGCACCGTTTAAATAGAGTAAAATCTTCTATTTGTGTGTTTGTGTTTTAGATGCTCCAGTTTTAGTTCCTGAAACAGTAATATCAGGCCCACCCTTTTCAGTTCCTGAAACCGTAGAATCCACCTCACCCATTTCAGTAACTGCCTTTACCAGCCTTGTGGGTGAGTGACACCAAATCGTTATCGCATTATTATATCACGGCCAAGTTTTGTGTGCAATTTTTTTCACAGTTGAGCAAATGTTCTTTTTTGTGTTACAGACGAACGAGTTTCAGTTCCTGAAACCATAATATCAACTCCACCCATAACAGTAGATGCAGCGACGAGCTCAGTGGGTGAGTGATGGAATTTTGTTTTTTTTATATTCTTACTTTGAATTAAGGAAATTTAATGATAGTCATAACCAGGTCCGTGTGCAGTATTATTTCGCAGTACAACAAAATTTGCTCCACTATTGTTCCAGGTGACCCCGCTTCAGTCCCCGCAAGCGTAACAACGTCAGTTCCGCCGGCTCCAGTAACTCCTGCAGTTAGTTGCAATACCGGTGAGTAAAGGGAAATCATAGTAGTATTTAGTAGTGTTATTAATTAAATTGTGTTGAGGAAAATTGATGAGGTTTACTTGTGTCCTATTTGTCCGATATCATTAATTGGGAAGCAGCAGGGCTCAGTGTCCATGTCCGCATTGCTCATGAAGAGTGTGGTGGTAGTGATGAGCAATACTGTTGCAAAGCCTGCGGTCTCTTATGTGAGTCAGAAGCTGACGTAGCTCAGCATGAAGCCAAGGATCACACTGCTGGTCTCATTAGCAGCCCCTCTTATGCCCCTCCGACTTCAGTGAACAACAGTGTGCCTCCTGAGACTAATAGTACTACTCCGTCTTTGCCAGCCACTCCCGAAGTCACATCTGTTAGTGTTTCCGCGTCCCATAATTTATCCGAGTCTGCAGTAGTCGTAGCCCACTCTTCACTAACTTTTCCAACTATTGATTTTGAAAGTGTTCTCTTCGAAAACGAATCCTCCACCCACAGCAGAAAAAATTCCCCGGAAACAGTAGATTTCAACCTGTTCTTTGAGAAGTGTGCGGTGTGCGGAGAACATTTTTTACATGACTCCGAGCTCATGCAGCACATTCAAACTGTGCATCCTGAACCTGTGAATCATCCGTCCGTCCCACCAACAACCCCGACAGCTGAGGTGCATTATGGGCTGGAACATAGTCCCGTTGTTAGTGTACCCGAGGCAGAGAATATAATTGAAGTGGAAACCACACCTGAAGATTTTCTCGATTTCCTTTCAGCTTTCTAATCATTAATATTGTATGCGTAAATTCATACTTCAAAAAAGTTATTTTTGTATTACGGATCCTTGCATGTCTACCTACCCACACACACACACACACACAAACGTTAGGGTAGCACGTTGTAAGATCTTAATACAGTGGAACCTCGCTATACCGGATTCCAAGTACTATATTACCATTTTACACGGGGAATCTTAAGCTCATGTATTCAGGATTGTACTCAGCTGTGTATATATCTCAATAGCTATATTCTCTGAATTTGCCTTCTTCTGTAAAATAGCTGTCGTATGATGGGAACACTAAGTTTGGAAATTATGAAACTATAAGTAGAATGACTTGGTGCAGATCGTCAAATTTTCTAAACAAAAAAAAATCACACCAGTTTGATTTGTTAACTTGTTGGGATTGGAAATTCGATCAACGTCCTCTAAGAGGTGAAACCAGGAAGAAAATGTCAAAATCTAAGTATAAATAATTATTGTTATTCAGCACAGATTAAACAAAAGGACGTCGAATTTAATTATGCCGCTGTTCGAACGGATTCCAGTGGCAACGAATGCGTATTCCATGCAAAGTAGCATATTTTGGAGCTCCCCGTGTGGACGAACGCCTATATCCAGTACAGCGAGGAATCTGGTAAACCGGAGAGACGGTATAACGAGGTTCCAATGTATTTTATTGTTCCTTACTGTAGGGATGATGTACACTTTGGACACTTTATTGCTGATCCTGATCAAGCCGGAGCTAATTTTGGTATAATATATAGTTGGATGGCTTTAATTACCAAGTTTGCAAAAATCGAATAATTTTTCTCTTATATAAGTGCGTATGTGCCTCATCCGTCATCTCATGAATTTCACGCAGCCTCAGCCCAGCTTCATCCATTTAATTAATGAACCCATCGACTGTGCACGAGCAGTTTTCTCGTTTACTTTTTACTCCGCCCGCACTCTGGTGAAGCGTGGCTTGTAAATAAGCCAGTTATATGAGAATGTCCGTAATAATCCTGCTCGTGCTTTCTTGTTATTTAACTCGTTAATTATGCAGAGTACGTTTGTTTTTGCAGCCCCTCTTAGCCGGTAATCTATTAGTGCATATGCTGATGGACTCGGGTCTGCGCAGCGAGGATCTCGCACTCTGTATCATTGTAAGACTAGCAGTTGTATGAAGTACGTTTACATTGCTGCACCAAAAATATATTCACAGTTGTTTGTACCAGGTTTTGAAATGGTGGGTTATATTGTTCATTAAAGTAATATTATATACCATTGTTTCTTGAAAATTGGAGAGCTGGACTTTGCTTCTTATTATCTGAATGAGTACATAGGATGAATGATCCCGTATAAAGCTCCAGCTATTATTAAGTGACTAGGCCATTTGTGAACGGAGCGACTCAATCGAAAAAATTTCATGGCAAAGGGTGAACCGATTTTGATAGCCTATGCTCATACTTCTTGCTACGGGTCGAAATCGCTTAGTGGATTAAGCCCAGTGGTGTACCTGCATTCGACAGTCCAAGAGTAACAGGGCTTCGACGGTCATGGGGGACATATAGCATGTCATATGTAAGTTCTGACTCATGACATGAATTTTTGTTAGTGATTAAATAACTATTACTTAATACTTTACCATTTGCGCACGCCAGTTACCCGTTTTTTCTCTTTTATTAGTGGATATCATTTTGTGTCAACGCAATAGTGGTCACACAATACGAGATAAAATAGTGTGAAGCCTCACAGAAACGATACCACAGGTTTCTGGTACATGTACATAGGAATGACTTGAAACGTGTTACACTATTAATGGTGTAATACTTATATGTCAACGGATCGCAGGTCATTCAAACGAATTCTCTCGCACCCTTTCATCTGCTACGGTCAAAGCTTAAATGCAGTCGCTATGAGTGCAGGGCAGCGTGTCAAACATGAAATATCAGTTCCAGCAGTGAATGCGATGAACTCCCGTCGCTCGCAATCCTCACGTTTGTTAATAAATTCGTGATTCCTTTAAACTGGATATTAAAGTACGAGATCAGGCTCGGAAACACCAGGAACAGCAACCTATTGAGCACCCCAATGTCTCAGAACGGGGGAAGCCCAGATCTGATGCTGGAATCAAGCTATATCATGTGGCTACTGCAGGATACAATAGCACTGGTGCTTAACTAGCACGTGACTGTACAATGTGCATCAATAAAATGCTTATCACAGACTTAATCTTGCCATCCATCACGAATTCGCTCATTGTGACAACTGAGATTCTTCTTCGAATACACCGATTTGCCATGTCGTACCTCCAGCAGTGGACCCAATGATCCAACACTTGTTATAGACTTGCATGTATCCCACTCACTCACGCAGATAATTCATTGTAGTAAAAGTCATTGAAACGGAAGACAAGAGAAAGAAATCCTTTTTTCACAAAAGTAGTGCTGCTGAAAATCTTGCGACACTGTACATGGGAATTGAGAATGAAGATGAGCTTGTGACTGTGACTGAAAATCTGATGTAGCACACATTCCTTTGCACATGAGAGGAGAGTTGTAAACGTGAAAGTGCTCATATATAGTTAATCCCTCACAGAATGAAAAAAAAGCTTTTCCAGGTTTTATATACAATTTCGAAGAGTAGGAAATGACTAAATGAACTCAATGTACACCAGCGCAAGTCACAAAGAAATGTAAAATAACAAAGGCATGAAAATGGAAACTTATACTGCAATATCTTCGAGGTTAGGAAGTACATTCCAAATGAGAAGGAAGCGTTGAATGTACATATATTCTGCTGGCTTATTATGGCTACTCATGCACTGCATGCGCAAAATCGGCGATGTAGCCGAATGAAATTGTCACAATTAAAACAAATATTATCAACCGTTCCAACTGAGAGTGTCAAGTTCACAGGGTGTCTTCTGAAATGTGAAGATAGAACTTTGGAGAATCGTCCGCTCCCGGTGGAAAATCCACATTAGGCTTAAGAAAAGCAACACATGCATACGATTCAACGTGTACAGCAATATTATCGCAACGAAACATCTTCCGAGGACTTGTGTTCAGGTGGATGGCCATTAGTGGATAACAAAACTGTGAGAGGTAGTATAACAATATCGTTCAACTGAGATCATAGGTCGGTGCATTCTGAATAGTTCCTGATGATCCAACGAATGTCGCCATTGGTGGCTGGAAATATTAAGAAACAAATCGTTTACTCAAATGACGTTTATATCATTAATCCTGTGCGATAATTTACTCGCTCAGAACCTCATAACAAAACTTACAGAGTTAGGAGCTTAGAGAGTTCCCTAGAATGATATCCTCACGTTCATTTCTGAATTAATTAAAACTAGGATGCTTGGCGCTATCGGCATGGAGGAAATTAAAGCCGAGTATTTGAGATTATATTTGGTGCGTCAAATCCCATCAAAATCGTCTACCAATTTGAGAAACCTGAGCCGAAAACCCGTTATATAAATATAGGTTGCCCACGAACCACTCAAGGGAGCTACTGACAACGGTATTCTACTCCTTTGGCTATAATGGAGGATTAACTCCTCCATATTGATGAAATACCCCTCTCAGTAGCTCTCGAGCAAGCTACAACTTGTGCTTGTTTGGCAACCCATTTGGCCCGTGGACAGATTTGATGCTACCGTTTACACCCATGTTAAAATACCCTCAAAAATTGTTTTCCGGTTCCTATTTCTAAACTAGCCTAACGATTTTCGCGATATTCCAGGAGATTTAATCCCAAAGCTTTAATTTGCGCGCGCTACTTTTAGCATAGTTTTTATGCTATTCACAAAAAGAACCGAGGATATCATTCTTGAACGCCCTGTGCATTCATTATAGACATTAACCAGAGCCTAAATATGGCCAAGCTACACTATTGAGCCTAATACAATGCGTATTTCACTCAATACCACAACTGCCTGCACAAGATGAGGTCAAAATGATTAAAACCAGACATAAACATTGCACTCACCTTGATTCATGTGGAAGACGGCAAGTACAACTGAAAAGTCCATCAAAATAGCATCGGTAAATGATTTCAAAAGTTAAACTTCGTGTAGAATCAAGAGGAGCTTACCTAAAACATGCATAATGTGATGCGAGTTACAAAATAAATCTAATTTTCCTGGAAACCACTTTTCTGGAATTCGGACCACGCCGATCATACCGCCTACCAATGAGACCGCATCCTGTAGGAAAAGAAAATCATCAATTTAAAAAATGAACGTGTTTTATTTAACAACTCACTACTTCTGTCACCCAGACGCAAATACAGTAGAACACCTGTCTAACGGTCTTTTGCAGCACGGCCAGTCTGTTTAAAACGACCAGTTTGAACTTCGCCGGCAGAGCTCCCCATGTTTTGTGATATGAAATCCTAGCCTCAAAACCCTCGCATCGAGCAATGATGTCCCTTGAAGCAGATGCTGCTAGCTGCTAATTCACTAACATCTCGTCAAAAATTAAATTACTAAATTTATGCAAACACAGTAATCAACCAAATGGCAGCCTTTCTTTACACTAAAATACCGCAGTTGCTAAATACCACTGCGTCCTGCCAACAACCTCGACTGTAACAATTCAACACAACAGTTGCATGCTACGGTCTTAAAATACTGTACAAATTCGTCTAATCACTCATTGCAAAACAATCACACGATTAACTTTCACAATTAACAAGTCCAGATCGTGAGCCGCATCATAAGGAAAGTTTGATGGAGCTCAGGTATTTCTTCTCAATCGCTCACGCAAGATATGCCATACAGTCTTCAGCGACCCCTCAGTAAAATTTACTTGTGCCCGACTTCTAATTATCTAGTCTGCTCCCGTGACATTTCCATTCCCACAAAAGGTCAACACGACTTCCGTCCATCACAAGTTACCACAACTCTACTGACATTTAATAAATAAGTGTCAACTGATTCGAGTGGCTCCGGTAATTTAGATTCATCACATGGCTCACACTTTCCGTAAGCTCTTGTAGACTTCCTACATTTTGTACTAACTAAATACTGTAGTCCTAAACCTATGAACACGCGCATACCGGTATGCTCCACAACTTGTGACAATACTTATGACTATGACAGTTATTACATAAACGGAGAGTTCCACTAAACATTATCATATGCAGGAATACGTGACGTGCGGCCGCTGAGTCCCATTCAGCCAGATTTTCCCTCAATTGGCAGAGCTATAACGGCCGTTGTTTTTCTCCGAATACTCCCTTCTGATCTGATTAGTATGACTGTGTTATTTTAGTGCGAGTATAGTGAGAGCGAAAAGTTTCGGCACGTTCGTAGAACGAACAGAAGGTCGGCCTCCAGCTGTAATACCCATCGCATACAAACTAATCTCTCCCACTGGAGAATGACAGGCTATAGAGGATCCATCTGGAACCAAATAGGGAATGTAGAGTGGAACCAAGGTGTACCTAATCTCGTTTGTATTGAGAAAGTCACGTGCGTCCTTGATTCAGGTGTAGTTGGCTTTTACGACGAACCGCTAGCCTCAAAAAACTCTGCAAAAATACCGTTGAAACTGATACAGAGTAGTGATAAATGAGCTCCTATTACGTGGGATTCCACCCCAACCCGCCGTATACCTGAGAGTTACCCCCGAATATCTATTTAAACGCGAAGCAGTGTCGTAAATGTTCTATTTACGTAAGCTATACAGGTGATGCATAGCATGTAAGTTTGATGGCATAAACCCAGCATTGTAGGCTTACTACAGGAACCTACAGGAAAACTATATGTATATTTCATACGAGCCCTTCATAGCTCTATCCAATAAGGAGACGGACAATCCAGTTAACCAAGCGGCATAGTTCCATTTTCATACTGTAAATCACCTGCAAAATAACGTGGATGAGGACGTCGGGCTCTCCACCACCGTATCGGGAAATACGCAAGAAGAAGCCAAGGATTCGCGTGGTGAAGACAGGTGCGAAGCACAGTCGCCGAGCCAGCGGAGTCCATGCTGTCAAGGCCTTGTGTAACCCCCACACTGAGCCTAAGGCGTAGAGGACGATGATGATCGTCTGGAGGTTTCCTGGTAGGCACCACGTTGAAGCACTAATATTTGTCAGAGCACCTGTGAACGCCAAAGAGACGGAGAGCTTTACAATCACAGATCACATGCAAATGTTCACATGTCCCACTGACACGTGATCTTCATTGGAGATTATAGCATTACCGGAGCAAATTACTCGTCTCTAGGTAAAACGCGGGGAGAATGAGTCAACTCAAACCCCATCATAAGACAAAAAAAGAGGATTAATGAGATTTTCGGGGAGAATTAGACGGGAAATGAGTGTCTCTTTTCCTTTCCTCATCAATCAGTTTCGTGTAATGAAATTCCATACCCCTTTCTCTGTCCAACGCAATTTTTTTTTTTCTCTCTCTCTCTCTCTCATCATGGACTCGAACAGTAGAATTGATTCAGATTCTCCAGAGCGGAGTTGATTACACCTGTAATTTATTCTACGTAGCATGGAGAGGAGTACAGAGAAAAAAAAACAAATTGATATCGATCCCACAATCATCCCAATGAGAAATTGGCCGTTTGCTCGGATCGATTTTTTGACTTATAGTCAACGATGACGATGACGGGAGGACGACGACGACAATGCATGGGGAGTTCAAACGCAAATTAATAATGGGATACGAGCCGATATAATACTATACTGAATAGAGGAAATCGATCCCTGGAAGAACTTTTGCGTATAGAATACATGACGAGACCGTGGGAGTCAAGCATGCTGTCAACCACGGCTCCTCGTATCCACAATTCCAGCTCATATTGATGCCACCACTAGTACCGGATTGATGACCAGTACTATAAACCACTAATGAACTTTGTACCTCACTCAACTCCGACACATCTTCTTCTCCTTCCACTTACCGAAACATTCAGTGACCCAAATGCCAAACATGTCCAGCTGGAGGAGTAGGTGGTACAGTTTGGCTCCCTTCCGATGGTTCATGAAGAGGTGGTAGGTCACACTTCCGAGCCAGGGGGAAATGGATGCAATCACGTGAGACCAGCCCAGCAAATGAAGAAACATATTCCCCTCGATGTCCTCCCATGGATACATACTCCTCCAGAAGAGCAGAACCCAAATTATGGGCAAAACTGTGGGGGAGGCGGAGGAAAGAGTTTAGAATGAGATATCCAGTCTACACTTTATAGCATACCGCCCCATTAATAATTACCACCGCAGAATTTGGGAAGGAGGACAGGCATTCATGCGTATATAAACAGTTGTAGAACAAGTTACTATGGACTCTTGAAGACCCCGCGCTCTCTCTCTCTCTCTCTCTCTCACTTCCATATAGTATGTTTAAAATTCCACCATTTTTGCGTGGTGGCACAAGTGATTGTGGTGGAACATATGCCATAGCCCGGACTTTGCACCCGGGGCACCATGAAAACTTTCGCCCCCCATGACATTACTAACTTGTACAAAGTATAAATTATTCTCACTTCCTCATCATCATCATCACTAAACAGCTCTACACCAGAAGAGGCGGTAGTCGGATAGTGGAGAGAGAGAGAGAGAGAGAGAGAGAGAGGCGTGAGATGGGAAGCGGGAGTTGTAGGATTAATGTTCGGGGACGTAAAAAAGCTCTGCCGCTGCTGCTGTGCCACTCTGCTCACGCCGCATGTGAAGCCCGTTATTTCCGCTTGCATGTATATACTACACAGAGATGCATGTCCAATAGCCACTTTGAGCACTTGTTTTTACGGTTATTTTTATCATTATATTAGCGGCTCATGCGGTGTCACAGAGAGTCATTTGAATGCACAATCCTACGCCCCCCCTGCCACACACATACACCACCACAGCATCTGCCTAATAACTTGCAATCCCAGCAGCGTGTGTGACGTGGATCTCTGGAGATTGCATAAGATGACGCGTCTCTCCTCAAACCCTGACCCTTAACATTTACATTTGGTTAGCTCACCAATTTACCGTCAATTTATTCCAAATATATATATATATATATATATATAAGCTCTCTGTACACTGTGCCGTGAATTCCACTATAGTACATAATTCCACACAGTGTAAAGCAGAGAGTTCTCTTGAAAATTCTCATACGACTTGAGCAAGTATTACAGACAGTAGGGAAGGGTTTTACATGCACTGGTTTGGAGTGAGTGCAACGGTACGGGTTCAATCCACCACTCAAGCAGTGGAAAAAAGTGAATATTTGAGGTGCATCTACTCATGCTGTCACCCTTCCCTCTGCCAAGGGGGTTGCTATGAGGCATTTCATGTGGAGCGAAATTCGTGGGAAGAGCTGAGCAGCAGGTATACTGACCGTGAGTGAAGATGTTGACAGTCTCGTTGTGGAGGTAGAAGAGACTCCAGAAGCACCCCCAGACGTCATGTAGCCGGCGGTAGCCCGAGTGGACGTGTCGATTAAACTGCAGATGTGCCGGCATATCTTTGAGACCGAGCAGGTGGTGACTGTGACAGGAGGTGGAGACGTGATGACCGAACTCATCCGTCCTGTCCCCATCATTGCTGCTGTGATCCTTATTCCCCTCATCATCAGGGTTTTCCTCCTGGAGATTATCCCCCGACGCCGCATCCCCCGCACCACTACTGGACTTGACGCGTCGTCTTTTGTGGAGTTCCGTTCCATTCTCCATGCTGTTATTATTGCAGGCGGCAGGGTCCCCTCCCTCACTATTCCGCCGGCCCGCCTGGCCCCCTTGAACGTCTTTGGCATGGTGGGGGTGGGGGGGCAGGAGCGGTGTCTTCTCCTGTATTGCATCCTCCGCGGAAGGATCAAAGTCTCCGCTGGACAGTCTGCGGGCTGATGAGAGCTCCGCTCTCATCGCAACACTACAACTGTCGTCCGAGATCATGTGTCTGGTGGGATCCAAGAGGCCCATGCTGGCCGCAGCCACGTCCGCCCCTGCGTCCATATTCTTCCAATAATTATAAAATCTTAAGTAAATTTCCTTTGCTCCTAATATCCAGTTTCCGTTGTCCACACGGAAATCGAGGGAGTTACCAGAACTCTTTGGATGAGTGCACGGCTGCACAGGATTAATGCGAACTTATGGTTAAAAGTAATATCAAAATAGTAGGGGATTCATGTGGAGACGATCTCCGGGATAGCCCACGGGGTGTGGAGTGACAATGCAGAAGGAAACTGTGGGTGAGGATCCGAAGATAACCTCGGGTTGGCACACTGCACCAGTCAGTTTTCCCCACTTTTGCCCTTCCAGATTATAAAGTTCCGCAGAACCCCCTTTGTATATACTGTCTCCCGCCTGCATCAATCCATCCTTGACATGAATTGACACAGCTTCGTCGGCGTCACTGGGCCATTATCCGACCAACACTGTGAGAGTGTCGTCTATGGGACCAGTCAGGGTCAGAGTTGGCCAGCACACAAGTCTTTTCACTCTTCTGCCCCCTCCAGTGCGAAGAGAATTTTCACAGAGGACGGGAGGGATGGAGGAAGATGGGAAAATATTTTGAGGGATTTGATGAAAATTCTGGAAAGATCGGCACGGGTCAGATGAGACCGTGGAAGGTATCTGCTCGCACACAGAGCGGCTCCTACCCCACAGCTTCCCCACTCCGACTTTTCAACGGACTTTGGACAAATGTGAGGAACTGGTCTTGATTCTTTATTCGTGCACAAAGTGATCCCATCTCCAGACAAAGTAGCCCAATAGTAGCGTCGGAGCTCAAGCTCTCAGCTCCCAACAACCTCTGTATGTACGGCCGGGTGGTGGGGAGAGACGCGATCAATAGAGTGGTGAGACGCCTGCTCCATGAGCGCTAGAGCTATACGGACACTGCTTCATCCGAGCGAAACTACAACTCTTCTAA
The DNA here is from genome assembly GCA_009870155.1 of Pseudobourletiella spinata. NCBI lineage: Eukaryota > Metazoa > Arthropoda > Collembola > Symphypleona > Bourletiellidae > Pseudobourletiella > Pseudobourletiella spinata. Next base: position 22,487 of record WJFA01000502.1, read on the forward strand.
GCTCTTCAATGACGGCAAGGAAAATACAACTGCGAGAGCTAATGCTACTATACCCAGGCTCCTTTCCTTTGCTGGCAATGGCGAGCTTTCCCCCAGTAGACGCAGAGGAGCGAGGGAACGGGACGCGGTACTACTTGGGTCTACAGAGCCGGTCGGGTATGTCCGTGTCGTGCTTGTGTGCCGACAAGGATTTGCGCAATCTCGTAAATAATACTGTTGCACGAGTGAGTGAAGGGGTATTAATAATAATTTTGTCTGTTCATGAACCATCTTTTGGACCTGCTAAATAAATGGCTCCATGCCTACCCAGCCATGAGCAGGTCAATTCAGTTAACATAACACACGCATACACACACCCACACACACACACACACACACACACACACACACACACACACACACACATACACACACACAGGCATACACGCACTCGTTTACATACTCATGAATTCTGCACTGAATGATTAAACATCCTGCACACAACTGACCTTGGTCCTCTAAAGAGCCTTCCTCCTCCAACAGCCCTGGTCAATTGGCTCGCTTCACATCATACGGCAGAGTTCTATAGTATAAATCACTCAACCGGAATTCATTGTATGTTTGTACGGGGGGGGGGGGGTATGCAACCGCTTGGAAGCTATCGCGGAACCGTCCGGCATGAGTTTCCACCATCCATTCAGATTGAGAAACATAAAGCACATTGGTTTCTCACAGTACTCTTGACTGATTTGTTGTTGGTCTCTGTCTGGAACGGCGGAATCATATATTAATCTGATTATGAGCCGGAATGCAGAGTGTAAGGAAACAAAACTCGGTTTCTGCCTCCTTTGCGGATGACCACACACACACACACACACACATATGTACATAGAGTATGCAGACACACATGTGGACAAGGCCCTAAACATCATGCACGCAAACAGACCGCAATGTATACATATGCAGGGCACACATTCTTCCCATGAGATCACTCTAATACGAGTACTAGTGTGCCGTGCTTAAGCTAATAGGCATTCCTCCAGATGGTATATGCGCACATTGTTTTTTATACTACTCATAAAATTACTGCTTACGTGCATGCATCTCTCTCTCTCTCTCTCTCTCTCTCAGTGAAATGAAGTGAGCAAGATATTGCTGTAAGTATGTAGCCGTTTCCCACCTCACAGAGGATCTAGGAAAATGACATGTGCTGATAAGTGCGTGGACACGGACCACTAAGGTGCCAAGGACTGGGATGAATATGTAGGAATCTGCCTGCTCAATCACAGCTTAATATTCGGCATTCATATGAGGTGGCTATAACGAGGGTGCCTGCCGTCCACCCCGCTGTGAATCCATGCCACCACCGTCTACTTGAATGTGTTCTGAGAACATGAGAAAGTGGTGCAGGTGTGGGGATTGTGCCGTCCTCAGTCCCACGACGACATTTACATTTTTGAACCGCCCACTACAGGTTTCCAAGTCACAAGAGAGATGCGTATTGATGACCTACTCGAGTGTGATCACTCTATAAAATAACGTACTAACCATTACACTTTGTTCCCAACAATGTTTGCAAACATGTTTTGGAACCAGCAAGAGATTCGTAATCTCATCAGTAAAGGACAAGGCTGGCTGGGATGGCATAACCCAAAACATTGGGATGCCGAGTCCTCTCAAGTGCATTGTACAGTATTTTCCACACGTTGATTTAGCCAATCAATATAGGATCACTTGAAATGTGACGCCACAGAGCGGGGGTGTGAGGATCAGAGCGTGTGGACAATTGTCGTCATTGTGGGAAGGAGCATGTGTATACACACTGCCCGCGTCAGGACTGCTCGCAGATATTCATCCTTTGGCTCCCCTCCTACATCCGCAAATACAGCACGGGTACTAAAATAGCCTGAGAACTGCCTATCTGACAGGCCTGGCTGATGTGTATAACCTAGTTTTTTCATGCATGTCAAAGGCCCACGTTTCATACGGGAACTCATTCCGACTGGATTATCTCTACTTCTGATTCCTCTTTCGAGAAAAAAAAACTCTACATAAAATTCCTAATTCCATATATTTCCCCTGTTCAAATCGGAATAAAATCTGACGAAAGACTTTCATGACCCACACTGTGTATGAATAAGTCCTAGTAGAACTACAGTCCTCCACTGCAGCATCACTGATAACCACCTTTTTATAATATATAAAATTAAATGTCTACTACTACTGATAAGTTCAAATGCTGCTGCAGACATATCCTTAGAGCAGAAATCAGAACAGGGTTACTCCTGCGAAAACGACCCCGTAACCGTATGCTTTGGTAGCGTCAAAATCAAGCAAGTTACTCGAGCATATATATCGTTACCTCGTTGTGTGTGCGTACATAAGTTTGTGTGTGTGTGCGTTTGTGAATAGAAGCGGAATATCCTCTGGTTTCAATGACTGGCTCTTCCCAAACATACAGTGAAGACGTCATCACTATCAGAGGTTTTTCCCCCTATTTATTTTTGTTTCCAAACTCAACCTTGTCTCTGTAACAGTCAAACCGTCTCCTCGTTCACCACCAAAGCCGACTGTGCTTGCACGTGGGAACACGAGGGCCTTCCCAGCAGCCTAATAAAATAATGCCGCAGCAAAATAGCATATAGCCAGCCAGTCACTGATTTTCAACGGCAGCAGCACCGTTTCCGCCGCTCCGGCCCCAACTCACAGACCAAGCTTTTAGCAAAAACTTGACCCATTATTGGAAACCTCCTTCTACATGCGTTCCCACACACAACGGTCTAGTGTATGGTCCGCCAATATTTGACAGTCAGAACAGTGCTATTATTAAGATGAATACGAGTCCTCCAACATTATATGTTCCAATTCCCTATGGGGTAAAAATATAGCCCGGCTCGTACCAACAACGTAGCAGCACGTCCACTTTTCCGTTCACAGGTGAATAAAATACTGGACGGAAGACTAATAGAGGGGATGATAGAGTTGTTGTAAACCGTTCTAAAATCTACCCAGACCCTACGTCTCCCATTCCACGGATGGATTTGGAACCTGTCAACCAGGGAATCTGAGGAGGAGTTGTTGTAAACAGTTCCACCTCTGCCGGTATATGCGGTGCATATGTACAGGGCTCCGTGCCTGTTCCCATTATTTTTCACTTTACAAATCCATACTCATCCCCCAGGATTTATGTAACGTCTTTGGCTCGCTCACACGCAAGCTCTTCCATGCAGTGCAGCTCCAATGAATTACACAACGAAGCTCCCCTTGTTTCCACCAGACTCGGAGAAATCTACAAGATCGAGCCCGCAGGACAGGACTCAAACGGGATACTGGTAGCAAAAAAATACAGTGCTATATAGTGCTAGGCAATGAGAGCGTCAGAGATTGACTACGGCTTCACTCGAGTGTACCAGCACGAGGATAACATTATTTATTTGTCCAAGTAGAAAATGAACACGGCATCATTGGGAAGAATGAGTTTCGACGACGAGTGATAATGTAGTAGCACGGCAGTCGGCGTCAAATCGCACTCTAAAAACAGGCATGTGAAGAAGGCACGAAGTTGAAATGTGATTCCACTGGGGATCACGTGTGCTGTGCAGCTCATTCAATCCAAGGGCTCCTACCATTTGATCCTCCAATAATGGAATTAATGAAATGAGACGAACCTGACACAGTATCCGACCGGGTGCTTTTGATCCAATGCAATCCACCGGCTATGTCCTCGTCACGAACGATTTACTCCCATCTCCTTGAGTCTAACGACCTGCACAAACTACACTCACAGGCCCACAAACACACACACACACACACACACACACACAAACACACACGCACACCTTTACTGTGAATGGACCAGAAAGCTCTGCGAGTGTCCGTCGTCGTCGTCGCCGCCTCAACTACTATACTGTACTACTATAACTGTAATGATTCGTACAGACTCACAGAGAGGACAATTTCTTATGGGTTCACACTTGAGGAAAAGACGGGTTACATTACATTACGACTGATTAAATTAAGGTCAATCTAAACCGCACTTTTCTTGACCAAAGCTTGACTGTGAGTGAATGAGTGAGTGAAGCCGGCTGGGAGATATTATTTACCGCACACAAATTTACCCTCAAGAACACTTCTTTGTGATTGGTAGTTAGTGGCAGGGGTTGTAATGTTGTGTAGTTGAGTGCAGAAGAGTGCGAACCGTATGAATGATGTGTAAGCAAATTGAAAAGGAAGAGAGAGAGAGCAAGTAATTACCAAAAAAATACTGCAATGTTGCTCAAATTTCAAAAAGTGTTCTCTCCTCAACACAAACTATAAATAATAATTTTCACAATTTTCTAGTAAAAAGAAATATCATTCTAGAGCAGATTCTGATTTGTATTTTGCGGCACAAGTAATAATAGTTGCAATTTGCGATGACCGTGCATTACTATGGCAGCTCCCCACAGTTGAAGTACCACCTTGGGCACCTACCTCACACGCACAGACAGTGCACCACCGCAGTGCCGTCAGCAGGGTTGCCCTCCTCTGCTTGCAGCAGCAGCAGCAGCAGCAACAGCAGTAAGTAGTAGTGCAGAAGAGAAGATGTTAACCTTGAGCTGAGATCTAAAAAAGAAGCCAGAAGATTCTGAAAAAGTGGAGTGAGTACAGGTAATGGTTGGCGGTTGGAGGATGAGCAACCATCACGCTCCCATCCACGTACAATGGACTCGCACACTCTTCTGAAAATTGAAGAAGAGGATGAGGAGGAGGTACTGGAAATTTACTCGACTGCAGCAGCAATTCCCAATCCCCTGACTCATATCACCCCATTCTTTTTCAACTACTCGTTCCAGCCGCCGGGCCGGCGGTGAGGAGCGCAACTTAATTCCGTCATTTATGACACCGTTTAGAGGGAATTGCGGAGCGAGAAGAGAGAGTTTTCCTCTCCGCCGTAGTAAAAATCCAGAGACGGCTGTAAACGCGGGAGGTATAGATGGGCGATAAGGACTCGTTGAACCTCCGCAGCTGATCCCTCCCCCCCCCCCCGCTTGTAGCTCCCCCCATTGAAATGCCATAAGGGTGGTTGGTGGAATGCACATAGTCGCCGCTGACTTTACCTCCTTGTACACTTTTTGTACACATGCTTTAGTTCTCCTAGACTTTGGGCCATTCACACAGGCTTTATTTACGTCAGGATCACAGTATGCATGTTGTGCAGGAGAACAAGATTCTCATTATCCCCTCCACTTTCCTCTCCGGCGCACGAAGAAAAATGCTTAATCCACTAAATAAATGAGCTTGAGCTGAAGGAGGCCGGGTCGGTCAACCCGTTATCAAGCAGATGACTATTGGTGGGGTAACTATGACGCGGACGAGTGGGAAAGTGATTTCAAGTCCATTAAATGGCCAGCTGACTCACGAGGTTTCGAGTCACCTTTCCCGTCGGACCCCGCGGAAGTCGTGGAACAATGTACAGGCCGCCCCTCAACTGCATATAGTTTGGCAGCTTCCCTACACAATAATTGAGCCCCCACAACTTGTTAGTTCCATGTGCCATATAGTTTATGTTGGGTCCGTCAAACTGTTACTCCGTATAAAATTGAATTACCCTCGGCAAATTCCTTGAGCTGTTCCCCAGTAACTTTCGCCTCTGCCTTGAGAGTGACGAAGGCACGGGGCACAGTGTTGACACCGTCCGTGTGGGTGACGCCGACGGTACAGGCCTCGCATACATCCGGATGCTGGCAAATCACCTCATCTATTTGTCCCGGAGATATCTGCGGTGGTACAGCACAGCAAAAGGCATGGGGACATGTCAGCGGCTCTGTCACAATCTGGGGAAGTCATGGGAACAGAATCCTTGCGGGTTTTTCCCATCATGAGCAATCCACTAGTTCTCTTACGTGATTGTTGAAGTACTTGAAGATTTCCTTGGCTCTGCCAAAGACTGTTACACACTGGTTCTCATCATATGAGCCAATATCGCCCGTCTTGAAGTAGCCGTCCGGAGTGAACGCCTCCGCCGTTGCCTACGCGATGAGACGAGGGGACAAAACTGGGATCAAAATCGTCTCCATAAAGATCCATATGCAAAGCAGAGGTGGCTGCCCTTACCTGGGGATTGTTCAGGTAATAGGAGAACATGTCCCCGCTCTGAACGCAGATTTCTCCCCGCTGATTGGGTCCCAGAACTTGACCGGTTTCCTGGTCTCGAATTTGAACGAGACGTCCGGGGCAAACGACCCCAGCTGAACCGGGTGGTCCCTCTACAAGATAAATCGGACTTTATCATTACTGCCGTTATGGGAGTGCAGTAGTAGGCCTGGCTATTTCATTTGTCCTTTGCTACTGTTGTCCCTACCGAACGTCTCCCAAGTTCCGTCCGGGGAGTAGCGAACATTGGCAATGGTATACAGGGTTTCGGTGAGTCCGTACATCTGGAAAATGGAAGGTTGTATGGATTAAATCGTGTGGGGCGGCATATACGTGGGGCATAATATGGTCAATTGGGGATAAGAATCTATTATTCGGACACAAGTTGTACTCCCTGCTATTACATTAATGATCCGTTCCAAGCCCGGGAGATCCATAATTTTGGCGGCAATCGGTGCACTGATAACCACCCCACCGGTCAATATGTGCCTGAAGCTGGAGAAATCATACTTCCGCGCCTCCTCATCATCACTCACCATGGCCATGAGGAATGTGGGAAAGGCGTGGACGTAATCAGGCTGGAAAATCAATTGAATTTCAACCTCACCATTTACTCATACAGCATGGCAGGAGTACAACAGTACAAGTCCCATTCACCCACACCCTCGTCTAGTTTTAGGGAGCTCTCATTAGGATTTCGTTACACTGCAATGCACCAACTTCTCCTACCCTAACAAGCACTTGGATAACCCCTGCAGGGAATCCCTACGGGGAGTGAGACGGAATGGTGAAGGTATAGGAAGGAATGCGGTTTGGAATAACGACGCCATACATTCGCATTTTTATTCTCGGCTAAAACTGGGTATTCTCACCGCAGTCGAATCGCCCGCACGATCAATCCCACGGTAGGGCAGAGGAAATAGTTAACTTTAGCTGCCTCCTCCGGCATACGGAAAAGATATGATGAGAGCGCATGTACATTTTTGACATGGAGAGGAGCCATTATGCCCGAAGAGGAAGCGGAATAGTTACCCTGTACTTGTGAATGCCCTCGAATAAGTCCTTTGTACTCGCTCGCCAAACCACTATCGTCGTCTTCCCGGCCACCAGATTTCCAAGAGGGAACGTGGAGCCGCTGATGTGTGTCCCCTTGCACATGCAGAGGGAACGCTCTCCCCAGGGGAACCTGGAATGCGTCCGGTACAAGTTTAAAAGGCTCCTGTGGGTCCTCACGGCTCCCTTACTCTTCCCAGTCGTCCCGCTCGTACAGAGAATCAGGGCTGGGTCATCCGGGTTTATTTCCAATTCCGGGGATTCTGTACAATTATTCGGATTTGTACACAGTTTTGGGCGGACTGTCATACGAACAATCTGGGTTCATTCATAATTTATGTCAGCTATCATCGGCTCACATTACCTGTCCCCTCGAATCCAATGACGTCCTCAATGGGAATGCAGTTCTGAGCCGTCCCGTTCACAATAACTTGAACTGGCCAGTCACACTGGGCAGCGACCATGAGCGCCACCTCAGACGCGTCACTCTCACAGTAAATCCATTTCGCCTTTGACTCCTTCACACGGTCCAGCAAGGTGTCTATAAAATAAGAGGGGTTTCATGAGCGCTCGGAGGCGAGCTGTCTGGTGGAGCCAATACAAGATATGAAGGGCAGCATGTAGTACCCGCAGTGTCCTCCGCATACGACGATCTCACCACACCATTAGCGCGCCATACACCCATGAAAACAAGGTAAACTTTGGTAAAGTTCACTGGGCTATATATCAGCGTATCCCCTTTTCGCATCCCGTTTGCGAAGAACCAATTGGCTGCCCTCCCGGACAGAGTTGCGAAATCGGCGAATGAGTACCGTGCATCCGTTATGGCATCAATCTGCGGAAAATAAACTACTTGATATTCCCGTCTCGAAGGTCTTATATCTCAATCATTCGCAAACATTGTGTCTCATACTGAAGCCAAAGTCAGTGGTTCAGCGCTGTGGACAAGACTTACAATAAAACTAAATATTCATAAGGGGAAAACATAGAAATTCCCTGTGGACAAAATATGAAAATAGCAGGCTCTCAACTATATTACGACGCCGAATGCAGTACGTACCAACCACTCCTCTTTCCCATTTCCGGCATGAAATGCAGCTCTTTGGAGCAAAAACTCCGGGGTGGTCACATCAGGGTCGTCAGCTGGTTTGTAGGGACTTTGCAAAGTGAAGTTCTCCGGCACAGTGGACATTTCGGCGGGAAGTTGAATGATAGTGGGTACTTATTCCAAGGAAACCCTCTCTGTTTCTATCGGAAACAACAACTCAAACAGTCACAAGGTGAAACTGGGTTAACTGTGGAGCTGGATTACCGTCTCTTTATTTGCTCTGAGAGGGTGAGCACTGGTGACGCTCCTCCAGACACCTCAGTGAATATTGGAGCTATGCATACGCCAAACCGAGAACATAACCATCATGGTAAGGTCCTACTCAAAATCAAAGGAATGCATTTAAACTGCCTAGCCTGCCTTGCAAAAGGCAAAATGGCCTTTGTTTCTATTTTGTAGCACTCAGTCTTCCTAATTGAACTGCTGATTTTTACAAATAATTTGAACCACCTGCGGCATATGCTATTCGAATATTTGCACTCCTGGAACCAGCTTTGCCGTCAACTGGACGGCATTGAATACAGGGGCTAAAAATTGGCACCGTATTTTGCAAACAACCCCCAAACAAATATGACGCTGGTACTTTACATCCAGATGGTAGGGTACCACACACTACTGCCGGTACAGTAATGGCTAAATGTTAAGCAAGTTTTGGCCACGCCTACGCATGGCGCATGACCGTAACTGATACAATAAATTTCATGCCGTATTCTCCTCCAACAAAAGGCTACTTTTCATGATTTTTCAGTACAAAGTATTTCCGTAAATCACCCCACTGCCTTAATACCTAACACTCTCAGGCAACTTCAGCAGCATGTCCCAAGCAATTAACACTCCTCAGAATATGTTTCAAAGCTCCTGCAAGCCAGCTTACCTACGTTTGGTCCTAACAGTGACAGTTTCTATTGAGGCTCCTGGCAGGTCCAGACTCCTGCAAATTGGTATTGATCGGAAACGCCAGTTACACCGTTATTGTTCTCCGCGCACTACACCCATCGTCCGCTAACCTTGAGTCGCACGGGTCGCTTGTGGTTTAAAACAGCACAATTGTGGAAACCGTCGTGGTAATGAAAGTAATGATGCTTCACAAGTTGAAGGTTCTCCATGAGTGATACTGGTTACATATGTTCCAAATACTAACTAAATGCCGATTTCTGGAGGGTATAGGAGCGTGACATTCACTTTTGAGACAACCTGTACATAGTACATACGGTTATTCTTCAATCGAGACGGCTTCCGATAAGATGTATGATTCGACACAGTCAATACCGTCTGTGTGACAATGTTATCGCTCATAACAAACAAGCTAATTCCTGTATACTAAATGCGCGATTGTCGCAACATTTTCATAGCATGCGAATAACATGTAACAACACTTGCTAGGACGAAGCTTGAATTTGTGATACCGTAGGCAAGTTGCTATTTATTTGATTGTGATACATTTATGTACATTCTTTCTTTGGATACCACCAGCGCACACAAATCGTTTCCCTTGACGTTATCTCCCTGGCATGTCTGCGTGACATATCCAAAGATATTTTTTTAACTTTTAAATTAATTTTACATTTAATTCCATGTTCTTTGACATACATTTTGGATTCATTGCTCCCACTACTCCGCGAGTGATATGTGACATGATAATGATAATGCTAGGCACTGAAACCCATGCTCACGTGACGGATGTGACTCCTGAAAGAATATAGGAAATTTCGAGGGGAAGAAAGCATTGTTTAAATGTGCAGTGGCATCTCCCTCATGTTCATTCAAGTTCACAGGTATGCATGGAAACTCCCTCACAAAGTTACGTCTATTCTATCGATATGTCCAGGTAGTCACTTTTAGGAATTCAACCATGCACATGCATGTAGCTGACTGGGATGAACAGCATAGAATCTTGATATTTAGTTAGTACCAACTTGTGGAAACATTGATGATCCAATACGGACGAAGGATTTAATGCACTTTTTACTTGCACCAACGGAATACCATTAAATGTCATGACATAAATTTTTGGTAACGCCCATCACACTACTGCTGGGACGGAGTTAATAAAGCTAATAGAAATGATATAGACGTCGCTACTCTGCGCATTTGAGTCTTACTCCTCTACATTCAAGTCTCATTCTAATTCAAACATTATCAGCCAGTCTGTGATCCAGTCGTCCCACGTGACCCACCGCTCACGCCGAATCCAATCCATCCCTTGAGAATAGTTGGCAAAATCTTATGTCTTCTACATTATGTATAATCTGTAGAGGTCAGAGAAGCTACGTGACCTGATATCTACTTCAGATACTGATAAGCCTCTTCTGGAGCGGGACTGTTTTACAGTCAATCCATTCTTTTGTTCTACTCGGGGTTTACTCCTCCGCCTGTTCTTGTTGAGGTATGTCCCCTGAGGGATCACCTTCTACAGCCTCTTCGAGTTTCTCCTCCGCGGCGCCCTCACTCAGTTCTGCCTCACCATTCACTACCACAGCCTCGGCAGCGTCAGCTTCAGCAGGAGTATCTTCGTTGGCCTCTGTGACGTCAGCCTCATTTTCTGGATCGGTTGCTGCCGCCTCCGCGCTGTCACCTTCAGCAGGAGTATCCTCATTGGCCTCAGTGACTTCGCCTGTATTTTCTGGATCGGTTGACGCCTCGGTGGCGTCAGCGTCAGCAGGAGTATCTTCGTTGGCTTCTGTGACGTCACTCGGATTTTCTGGATCGGTTGCAGCCTCGGTGACATCAACTTCCGCAAGAGCATCTTCGTTGGCCTCAGTGACTTCGCCTGTATTTTCTGGATCGGTTGAAGTCTCGGTGGCGTCACCTTCAGCAGGAGTATCTTCGTTGGCCTCAGTGACTTCGCCTGTATTTTCTGGATCGGTTGAAGCCTCGGTGGCATCAGCGTCAGCAGGAGTATCTTCGTTGGCTTCTGTGACGTCACTCGGTTTTTCTGAATCGGTTGCAGCCTCGGTGGCATCAACTTCCGCAGGAGCATCCTCGTTGGCCTCTGTGACTTCGTCTAGATTTTCTGCATCGGTTGCAGCCTCCGTCGCATCCACTTCAGTAGGAGCATCCTTATTGGCCTCTGTGTCTTCACTGGGATTTTCTACGTCGGTTACAGTAGCCTCGGTCGTGTCAGCTTCAGTAAGATTGTCCTCGTTGGCCTCTGTGACTTGGCCAGAACTTTCTGGTTCGGTGGGGTCAGCTTCTGCTGGAACTTCATCGGTGGTGACCTCTGCAACGTCATCAGCAGTCTCCGATTCCGTTGCAGTTTCTGCAGGTTCAGCATCAGCAGTAGCTTCGTTATTGGCCTCTGTGACTTCGCCAACATTTTCTGAACCGCTATCGATCTCGACAACTGTCTCCTCGTTGCTCGTATCTGCTGGCTTAGTGGATTCATCGCTACCGCCTCCTGCCGCTTCGTTAGTTCCTTCGGAGGATTCGCCTCCAATTTCTTCATTGGCTGCATCAGTCTCAGTGGTGATCTCCTCCTTAGGCTCTTCCGCAGATCCCATTTCTCCAGCCCCCGCATCTTCTGATTGGGCAGAATCGTCCACGTATGGGGGTGGACTTTCATCACTCTGTGATGGTACTTCTTGTGTTTCTCCCCCACCATTGCCGCCGTCATCAGCAGCTTCGTTTGCCTGCTCCTCCGCTTCAACTGCCCCATCATCAGCTTTTCCCTCTTCATCACATGAGTTTTCTTAAAGTACAACTCGTCTGCCAATAACTGTACTGATTAAAATGTATGCTACCTTCTACGTCAGGATCTTGGCCTTGATCCCCTCCGTCTGGTACGACCGTACTCTCCTCCGAGTCAACGTTAGTCCCTTCCTCACCTCCTTCATTCGGAGCGGCGTCCACCTCCGCTGCGGTCTCTTCATCAGGAGCCACGGCTAACTCCGGTAGGGTCATCTGAGCTACCAAAGTACGCTGGATCTTCCCTGTTTTCCCCTTGGGCAAATCGTTCACAATGTACAAACCCCCACGTAGCTGTTTGTAGTCTGGTAGTCGCTCTGAGGGAGAAATGGGCGCGACTTATAGAACTGAACGTGTATTCTCAAATTTGTAGATTTTACCACTGGCGAAGCGTATAATTTCTTGAGGGGAACAGCGATGATTAGAATCGATGAGAGTAACGTAGGCCCGCGGAATGTGTCCACCACCCTCAGGGTCCTCAACTCCAACTACACAAACTTCATTCACTGCAGGATGTTGGTTAATTACGTCCTCCAATTCCGACGGGGAGATCTGTCACGACAAAGGAATTCCTCTCAGTCATCATTCCCACTACTGCCGCATACCTGCTGAGAAAATGTGGCGAGGCAAAATGTTTACATGATTATTCCAGTATTTGAATATTTCTTTGATGCGATCCACAAGAAAAATGAAATGATTCTCGTCGTAGTATCCCAAATCTCCCGTTTTGAACCAGCCGTCCCTAAATGCGTTATTAGTAGCCTGGAATATTAATATTTTTTTCAAGTTGAATTAGTTTGCCTGAATTTTCGAAGGGCTGAAATATCCATACTCGAGATTAAAATGGGAATGCTCATTACCTGTTGATTATTTATGTAATGAGTGAACATGGAAGGACTTTTGCAACAAATTTCCCCTCGCTGGTGCGGTCCTAAAGTTGCACCCGTATCCGGATCACATATCTTGACTTTGACTCCTGGATAAACCTTGAGTCAATTGACATAATAGGATGGACTTGCTGGTAGGACTCAAATTAGAAACTATTTTGGAACTAAACAATAGCCCTGACTTACTTTGCCGATGGAAAATGGTGGAACGTCTGAAAAACAAATATGAGAGACATGATCAGATTCCCCGTGGGAGGAACATGGAGGTAAAAACGTACGGGAAGCTACGGTGTGTGTGTGTGTGTGTGTGTGTGTGTGTATACGGGACTAAAGAAACTTATGTTACACAATAAAGTACGGATTTACCGTTGATCTTGACACGTTCTTCGCCGCTAAAGTCCAACTCTGCAATGACGGGAACAACCTCGGTGAGTCCGTAGAGCTAAGAACAGAAAGGAACGTAAAATTTTATGCGGACGCAATCGCAGGGCTCT
>WJFA01000503.1:0-35784 GCA_009870155.1 Pseudobourletiella spinata
GGCTACGAGTGATAGAATAAAATTCGGCAGCAAATTAGGTGTACAGATGCATTTTAATGCCCCTGAGAAGCATCCCAGTAAAAGAGAAGACCCATACTGTGGCATTAAAGTATGACTTCTGTTGACTACCAACTGAAACGAATATTCCGGGACATTTGCTGTCCCGGAATACCCCTGCCCGGGACACGGGACAGGTGGGTTCATTCCGGGACTGTTCCGGGCATTCCGGGACATCTGGCAACTCTAACTAGCGGTAGATACATAGATTCTCGGAGAGTTGAGGGAAATGAGAATTTTGTCAATCTCAGCAAGCTTAATTATGTATCTGTATCGAATCCGACGCAGCCAAATGGTTATCTGTGGTCCCTCAACCGAAAATTACTCAAAATTGATTTCATATCGTTGAACTGCTAATCGTTCATTGAAAATTGTATCTAAAACATAAGAATAGTAACCGAGGTCCTTCTCCTAATCCTTAAATCCCTCGGTTCAGTGGAATTAGCCAATTTTATTCAAATTGAAACTTATCGTTCATTTCTACTTTAAACTTGATGCTGCCACCCTTCCCACTTGTTACAGACCTGAATCTTGAGTTTAAAGGCTACATTCTCATTTCCTTTCCAATTCTCTCTACTTCTTTTTCTAAATCTCACTAGCATTTATAGTACAACCGGGCCAATCCTGAAAAAGTTCTTAATTCCTAATTCCAAAGCACCTTCTCTTTCGTACATCTTACGTGCGTGTATAGTTTGAGATGAACGTAACCATTCTTAATTCCATTTACTAATTCGCTTTCTCAGAACTCTACCCGCATCATTATTGAAATATAGTGTCACGTTACAGTCTACGTTACTGAACATAAACGTTGCGACCACATGCTGACTTTCACGTGCAGATAGATTTTCAGTGTTGTTAGCTGAATTTGTATTGTTCAGGGGGTCTAGTTTATGATCAGCCAGGTGGTCAAAGTACAAATTATGAAATGCAGCTAAACAATATCCAATTGAAACTCTGCCAATAACAGTCGGGTCACTATGTTTCAACTGGTGTTATTCTGTGATCATTGCATTTAGATTCGATAACGCGGATTGTTTCGGCAAGTCATATTGTCAAGTACAATATCCATTTTTGTAACTTTAAACTTATGTTCCAATCTAAATATTTTTCTGATTGTTCTTTAATAATGTTTAACTTCATCAATAATTTATCATTGAATAATTTAATTCCTAGCCAGATGTCAGATAACCTCGAGCTTCCGTGAATTTCACGCTTCAATCCTTACAATGAATTCCATCTTGGGAAACTCTTCGAAATACTGGGAAATAATTTGCACACTACAAAGTCTTTGCAATTTTCATTCAATTTCTTAAAAGGAAAAGTATTAATTATGATTGGCATATAATATAAATATGAATTTATGTGAATATTTTTATGCATACATATATGAAACTCTTACGGAGTTACTCCACATATTCTGCAGCCTGCAATGCGGTGCCTTTTGTTGATTTCGACATACGGGTAAGTAGTTATTAACTGCATTCTGCACTGATAATTAACTGCGTAACTTGTTCAATACGAATCCCATGCATATGTAAAATTCAGCTGGAGGTTGGAGGCATATGTCCCCATTACGTAATAATGCAACATTATGAAAAAGCGCTACAATAGCATTAAGGAACCATGCGTTAGCATGTCGGGCCTGTCTATTGGACACACAAACTAGCATAGTGTAATTATAGGAACACTTACACCGAAGCATCGTATCTTCAAAAGTCGGTGGCATGATAGTGGCACAGACTGTTGTAATAAGTAAGGGAATAATAGCCCATTCCATTCAGGCAGTATACAGTGCTGTTATCCACTCAGAACATCCCCCTTAGGTTTCAGACGTCAGACTCTTCCGGTGAGCTGTCCCTCCGAAGTGTCCGAAGCACCATAGAATGCAGATAGCGATAACGACATTGCATTAGTATTCAGTTCAGTGTGCCAGTGCCAATGTAGTAGTGGTCTTGGTCTGGTCAATCGTGGGTTATGTGTTGGTCTGGCTCTCACCTTCATCTACCTGACCTGTGAAGCAGATACGCAAGTTCCTTGGAACCGAGCTGGCAGTAGGAACTATGACGATGACGAGAGAGAAATATTATGATTTTCAAGTAAAAACTGTTATACTGTTTAGCAACTTGCAAATGAACTTGTGGACTCTATGACGACCTTGCTCATACTGTCAACAAAGGGAGCGAGGGAGCGACGCAATAGCTACCCAAAACCAATGTCTCAATTTCATCTCAAAACCTTCCTCATGCACGAATCTTTGGCGCCGAGCCTGTATACTCCAGGTTTCATGGCGGCAAATTTTGGCAGTTAATGAACGCGCTGTTGACATCTGCAACGATGCGGAAAAGCCATCTATATGTAGTGAAGCAACATCGTCTGTGCGACTGTGCGAGCGGGCCCCTTGGAGGACATTAATAGGTTTGCGCTGGTGACACAAACGAACATATGTTATTAGGGAGTTAGCGCTAGTTAAGCTCCGTAGCGTTATTTTCTTGACGTAGCGTAAGCGGTCTCAATGTTAAATAAACGGCGAGTCCTAAAGCTACACCGAAAAACAAACGCGACTGAGGCTCTGCGCAAACTCCCTAATACTATGAGTCGTATGCAATAAAAAATAAAATAATTTCAAAATTATGAATCACGTGTTCCATGAATGAGGGAAACTTGGATCTGAACATTAATGCTTCAAACTTTCAAAAAATTGCACCGGAAAGCTAAAAATTTACTTGAAATTAACATTTTGCGATTATCCATTCACAACGCAAACTCCCTATTAACTTTCCTTACATCATTCCCATGCGTACTTTATCTGCTTTTGAAGTCTGACACGCAAGACGATTGCATCGTACTTAATCCATCGCTAAAGCCAGGTATGTTGGGGTCACTATTTCGCATATAGACAGAAAGTCTCCTGCACGTTTAACTCAATCCAAAATCTGACGATTGATAAGACCACATGACGACAGGATGCTCGTATTAAAACCATGTCAAAAAATAAATCGCCGCAATTTTTTTTGCATAATCCGTTCCGCTAGTCTGTCTTGATTAGGGTGTGGAAAAGATGAATGATTGAACTGCAAAAACGTAAACTAACCTACATGAGGTATCTCAGGTCAGCTTTGTTTAACTTCGTCCGAAAGTGAATATAAGTTCCCCCATAAATGCCGGACAAGGTCTACTGGCCAGCATCCTTTGCAGTTCATGACTACCTTATGCAACTGCCGCCGTTATATGTATAAGACATGGATGAGCGCTCGATTTCTCATAGCAGAACGCACGTGACTTAACGTTGCGGAAGGTATATGGAGGAGCTTTGGTCACTCAGTAAAACAGTCTTTATCTGTCAAAGCACATGAAATGATCAAATTGTGTTTTGGGAGCATGTGCAAGACGAAAAAGTGTACATTCCATGCGTCCAGTGCCGACGCGGAGGTATGGCTGTAACTGAGTGTCCGACGGAACTTACTGATCTCCTCCACGTTTACCCCGGAAATTGCAAGTGTCCATTCTGCTGCTATAATGTTTGCCACAGTAGTTATTGGGGAAAAATCGGAGACAATGTCCTTCAAAGACTTGGAAATTCCAAAATGTGTGCTCCTTTGCGGTCTGTATTGTTTTGAAAATGGCCTTCATCGCCTCACTGCTCCTCGGAACGAAGCATCCTAAGTGTGATTTACCAATAAGTGAGAAGAGCGCGGACTGCGCGGTGACGTCCACAAAGTTTACACCATTGGGATTTGATTCTGAGAAATCTCTACCGAATCGAGAGCCAATCTGTCTAGATATCCTTGAATCGATAGAGGGACTTTACGGACAAGAGTACAAGAAAATGGAGCTCCAGCATCACCAAAATCTCATCTTGCGTGAGGTCAGGGACAATAGCGATGGTGTGGAAAGAGCAAACCGGGACGAGCTCTCACTGGATCTATCTCCTGACTCTGACAGTTACTCCTTATCACGACTCAAACAGGTGCTACTCACTAGTCTCTACTACGTTGGCGGTTTGCACCTATTCTTTTTCACCATTTGGTCCGTCCTGCTGAGTCTGATTTATAGGCAAGGAGTCAAAATACTTTTACGGTGTTTCCACGGCCAAGATTTCCAGCTCATTCGGAGGCCAGCAGATGCTGTTTGGGGTTTCGAGGCGGATTTCGCGAGCTCCAACATTGTGTTTGTCATCAAATGCAAGGGATTGCCAGACTTAGAGAGAATCATAGATGATTTTGAGCGGAAGGTCCTCAAATTTCGTACGCTGGAACGTGCAGATAATAATGCGGACGGGATCTTCGATATGTACGTTCCGTACGAGAAACTCCGTTGGATTGTGCGGGAGAAATTCCTGTTCTACTGCTGGGAGCGGGATCCGGCTTTCAACGTCCGCAACCATTTCTTCCTGGAGAGGGTCATGGACCAGGGAAATAACTTGAATGACAGGATCCAGACTTTGTGTGAGGCCTATTTGGAACACAAGTTGGATCCCATGAAACCGCAGTGGGAATTTCGAGTCGTGGCCCCGGTCGGGGTTGAGGGGATTGTGAGTACTGAATATGGGCTCATTTTTTGCGTTCATCATTCCTACGGCGATGGGGTCTCCTGGCTTCAGATGCTTCGTAATTGTCTCGCAGATGAGCTCGTAAGTCTCCCAATGGACCCACTCAAAACTCCCACTACCAAAATCACAAACATTGGAGACAGTCCCCAGAAACTGAACACGGGGATCTTGCGACACCTTCGTCTTGTAGCGACACTCCCTCATGCCTTCGGTACCCAGGTGGCGAGAATGTTACAAGAGAAAAACTCATTTCATGGCCCCCTCGTTCACGGCACCAAATTCTGTCACTGGGCCGGAAACATATTCCCACTTAAGGCGATCAAGAATCTTCGAGGACCGAGCGGGAACCCATTGCTGTTCACTGGAGTCATCCTCTCCTGTGCAACCAAGGCCTTTCAGCACTGCTTCCTTCAAGCATCCGCGGCCATCCCGAAGGATATCCTAGTTACCATTCCATACGTCAACCTTCCGTACAAAACCCTAGAACCTGTCAACAACTTCTCAATGGCGCTCACCCCATTACCAACGGGGAGGACAAGAGACCGAGCGCGGCGAGTAATGGTCACGGATGAAAATATGAGGATGTCATCCACCAAAGATCAAACAGATATGAACAGGATCCTCGCCGACCTCGTCGGAAGGCTCATCTCTCCTATGGTGAAAATATACTCCTCTCTCGCAGCCCGGTCTACTTTAGCTCTCACAAACTTGCCCGGTCCCACATCTCCCATGTACCTCTTCGGAGGGCATCGCGTATCCAACATTTTCATGTACGCCCCCACCAAGTTCCGCACAGGTGTGAACATCGGCATGGTCAGTTACTGTGGTGCAGTGAACTTGTCCCTCACTGTGGATGGGACAATTCACCTGGAGAACCCTTGGTTCCCCTTCCTCTTCCTTAAGAGTTTGGAGCAGGAGATGGAGAGGATTGTCGAGGAGAATCAACCAAGTATGAAGGAGGAGTCCATAACTATCGAATGCACGGATGATGAGAATAACAATGTGGTCAAGCCATAGTAGTGATCAGACTCTCTAATACGTCTGTATAGTAGTGATAATGAACCCTCTGCCTCTTCTAATGCAATAGTTGAATAATTAAAGGCCAGTGGTGAGAGAAGCCGGTTTCATCTCATTGCTTAAATGAAAAATCAGTTACTTTCCCGCACCAACACGAACAGTCCATTAATAGGGGATTTTTTTTATTGCTGCTCTGTAGACTCATTATACTTGGTAATTCTGAGAAGAGACAATTGTTTTCCCCTTGAAATAAAATCAGAAGAATGTTACGAATTTACCGACTTGAGATCAACATCGACGCATCTCGGTGAAACGTACGAGACAGGGGACCATATGCTGGGTTTTGAAGTAAAATCTTGACAGAGATCACAGTAGTCGTTGTGTAGTGTGTCCTTCGCCTGTGTCTCCGTACCTCCAGCGTAGGAAATAAACAACGTCGTATATATTGTTTGACAGGTGCATATGAGAATGAGAACATGTGCGCAGTAATGATCTTAATTTGCGAGCCCCTTCACTGCCGACGACGTTTTGGTAACACAAATCTCTCTTCGTCGGATGATTCCAACCAAGAACGATTAAACGCTGCATGAACTTCAGCAGGAGGGGCGTCGTGTCTCCGTGTGTTTTTATTAGTGTTAATAACATTGTTTAAGACTTTCGCAACGCTCAACGCTCTGTTAATCACTTTGTGTAACAATTACTGAGCAAGCGATTCAAACGCGATTTACTCCCAATTTGTGACGGAAATATGAGCGTTGACAAATCTCTTGAGACTTTTAAAGGGAATGCCGACTCTGGTTTCGCAATCCTTCGTTCTGGCGTGAGCGCAAAGAGTTTCTTCATTTGTAGTAGGAGCAAATGAGTGAGTGTTCGCGTTCTCAGGAGTTACGCAGAGATTTGACTATAGATGCAGTACGGTATTATGCTATTTCAAGTTTGAGAAGTGATAATTATAAGGAATGTGTAATTTAACAATTATTTTTATCTGTGGCATTGTCGCAAATGTGACGAAGAACTTCACTATTAGCTAAGAGAATCGTAGTTTACACTGTATAAAATTATTTTTACTAGTTATTCAAAATTGATATCTGCGTTGTACAAACTCAAGAATCATCAAGCTTAATTTATTAGTACTGCGTGAAAAATACAGCGGAGCATCACTGAGATCGTTGAGTGCTGCTAGTTCAAATTTCATTCGTTAGATGGTAGATGCAAGAGATTATCCAAGAGTGAACCAGCCCAGTAATGATCAAGGTGGTGAAATATTGAAGTTGGAAGTGTATAACTTGTAGTGAGTGGTGATGGTAGTGATGAGATTAAATACGACTCCGCAATCTCACATGAATTTTGGCTTCAAAATGTCCCTAGTACATAAATTATAGAGTACTTTGTTCCTACAGTAAAAAATTTAAGTGTGAGCTTAAGGGCCAGCACCAGTGTCCCTTCCTCGGTGACATTGAGCACCGAAATTTGGTTGGATGACGTCATTTGTACCGAAATATGCAAGGAACAGCTTAAGCAAAGTGTAGCAAATTCTGCATTCAGAGTTAGTAGAAGTTGCTGCAGGGATAATTAACCGAAAAACTCATGCACCACTCAATAAATCAACCGCAATGTTAAAATGTGAAATGTTCTAAATCGAGAGAAAATGTTCAATTAAAATTTTAAGGTAGACGATTAGATTACATTACTTTACAAATAGATCGTTTCTAAATTGAATATTACAAATTACAACATTAGATATCGGGACGGGAAGGAAAAAGACGAAGAATGGAATTCGCACAAAGTAAATTATTTATTTCAATATTCATATTATGAAATATGCACGTTTTCTTCAAACATTAATTACTAGTGAAGTTTTCACAATTGAAAATAATACCCTTCCGAAGCAAGGGAGATAGAGAAAGGTCTCGCGTAGTACCGAAAGTATCAATCTTCACTTTTACCATCACTTTGAGTCTTCTTTGTGTGTTTCTTCGTGATTTGACACTATTTTCTGGCCCTGAAACAAACCAAAATGAAGGATACTATGCGTTTTTCAATGCTCACCAAATCGGTGGGTCATCATTACTCTCACTTCCTCAGAGCTGATGGGAAAAAATTAGCAGGTTGTAATGAAGTGCATGCGAAAAACAGAATCAACTGTCATAACCTCAAGTCGGTTAATTTTAAATAATTAATTCACAGATGCAAGGAATTCTGACCCGCTTGGACCGATGTTCACACTGAATGTCAATGCTCCAAGGGATCTGAATACACTAAGATCAAGGCAGTCAGTTTCTGCAACAGGAAAATGTAGTGGCAGTGCTATCTCACAGACTATTGCGCTTCATCAGCGGAAGTTACGAGTGACTGAGGCCAGGATCGACCATGCTTTGGACTTGGTTACGCGTTCATTCGGTGTCAACCAGGCGGCTCCACTAGCAAGTTACACTATCACATCCCCTGAGGCTGAGCAAGTCAGAGACACACTTAGTCGAACTCAACGAATTCAGTCAGAATTGAGTCCGTCGACAAGATCCAAAAAAGCACGGTATGGTACCAGCCAGAGAAAGCTGGACGGTGGTGATTCAAAGCAGAAAACTAAGTCGGTTCAACCGTTGAAGATTTACAAGGCGAACCCTGTGTTGGCTCCAGTCAGTATCTTAGCCAGTCCTATACGGACTCTTTCCCGAGATAAAATCGACCGGAATAAAATGACCCAGCTTTGCGTCGTAAGGGGTAACACTCACATATATGATGAGACTCCACCGGACTTCATCAATACTTTTGCCAGAATGGATTCACTTAAGTAAGCAGATGTACTGTATCCAGTCTCGTGAGGAAGTAAGCCAACAGGTTCATTCACTAATGTGAAGACCTTAGTATATTATATGATCCGACACGTCAAAAGCCTCTTAAATAGTCAAATGGCTGAACTGTAGGAAATGGCCAGCCGCCCAAGTAGTACCATGTACACGTATAACCGTGAATATATGGTAAAAATGGTAAATGCTGTTGCTACCCGCTGCGCTATTACTGCGCGTTAAAACTACGCAGAAATTGACATGGAAAATTAACATATAACCAGTGCTTTGAAAAATACCTGCGATCGGCAAATACAAATACAGAAATACAAGTACTTAAGCCCATCATTGACAAATAAAAATACAGAAATACAAGTACGTAAGCCCATCATTGATAAATACAAATATAGAAATACGAGTACTTAACCCCATCATTGACAAATACAAATATAGAAATACGAATGCTTAAGCTATTCAATGGCAAATACAAATACAGACATACTTGTATTTTGTGTTCGTATTTCTCATTTAAATTTGTATTTTCCATTGGTATTTTTCAAAGAAAAACGCCAGTTTTTTTCGAATACAAGTACACAAGCTGGTCAATTGCAAACACAATTATAGAAATACAAGTACACAAGCTGGTCAATGGCAAATAAAATTATAGAAATACAAGTACACAGGCTGGTCAATGGCAAATAAAATTATAAAAATACAAGTACACAAGCTGGTCAATGGCAAATACAAATACAGAAATACATGTATTTCTTATTCGTATTGGTCATTCGTATTCGTATTTGTCAATGCGATTTTTCAAAGCACTGCGTGTAACTTACTTGTTCATTTGCGTCACACACCAAATGTGTATTTATTTTTCGGTAAATTTTCCACGATACCTTTCTTCACACGGTCGTAGAACTGCAAGGCATGCACGTAAGCTTTCAGCTATAAGACGCAGATATTTTGTCTGTCGACAAACACAAGTTGATCATTAAGGCGAGGATTTTGCACATTTTGCACTTTGATGCACTTCAAAAGATGCACCTGTATTTGCTAGGTAAAATCGATTACGCATATCGAAATTAGTGGAAATGCAGTTTTAGTTTTTTCTGAAAAAAACATTTTTTGCACTTTTGAAAAATTTTACGCATTTTTTGCATTCTCGCAATGTTTTTACTGGTTTTCGCGTGGTTTTTGCACGTTTGTTAAATTTAAGCGCCAGCGTCAGCCATTTGGCAAGAAAAAACTCACTCAAAACCGTTCGTTTCAAAACAAAATTTATGTTCTGCCGCTACAGTCCTTACAACGTAAAAGTGTTCAATAATCGTCGCACTCACCACGGGGTATTTTTACATGCCAACAGCACAAAAATCGATGATTACCCGCGGTCGAGAGCTCTAGAGAGCTTAACAACAGTGGAAAATTTAGATTTTGCTGAGTGATAGGCCCTCAAAGTGTTCATCACTGCGCACCAGAAGGGACACGGTTGGACTTAAGAATCTTTTTAAAAAGATTTAAAAATTTTTAAAATATTTTGCTGAGTTTTTGAAAATCACTCAGACAAGACTGCCGTTTGCGTATGGTATTTTCAGTAAAGACGTAAATTCTCTTAAATGCCAAAGCGACGAAAATTTTGAGGGTTTCTCTCTCATTAGCAATCAATTTATTGACGACGGGCTTTACCCGCACCCCCACATTAAGTATAAGTATGTAAAGGAACAAGTTATTAAGTTTGAGGCTTCTATCTCAGCAATATCTAAATTTCCGCACCAAGTACGAGAGCATTGCTTATCTCTCTGGAGGACCTGTCGACCGCGATGATCATTTATTCGGGCGTTGGTGACATGTGAAATAATCTTTGTTTGCTTAAATCTAACTGGAGTTCACAGTTGACGTTGACACTTAATAAAATTATTTTAAATAATCTTTAGACTCTATGGAAAAGGATTGTTTTGGTGAAGAAGAATGAATTACATGGTAAAAAGGGGTAAAAACTAGAGGATTACTTGGTTAGTTACGATTTTTGCTTTTTTAAAGTCATAAATACGTTAAAAACCCTAAAAATGTGTTTTAATAGAAGTTTTCGACAACGCATTTTTTGCATTTTCGAATTTTTGAAAACGCATTTTTTGCATTTTTGAGCTTTCAAAAACGCATTTTCGGAAGCGAAAAAAACGCATTTTGGTCCTCGCCTTATTGATCATGAAAGTTCATCGCCGTTTGAAGCTTCAGTTGTCGCAGCGAGTTCCACTATAGCCGGCGGAAGAAACTGGTGGTGCAGTGTGTAATTTTACAAGCATGTGAAAATGTTTAAAGTTTTGAATATCGTGAATTTTAGTTGACCCTTTGTGCTGGAATGTATGGAAAATAGGTTTTTATTTGTCGGACAGAAAATCGTGAGCTATTTTCTTGCAAGGAGAGCTCATTGTTATTGCCAACATTTTAGTGAGAGTTCAGCTGTGTGTGTGTCATTCCGATCTGACCATTTAACAGCCGTCAATAAAGTAACTGCTCATTATAAGTAGAATTAATTTGTATCATTTTGGCATTTTGCATTGGTCCGTAAGCATGAATGAGGGGAAATTCATTATAAGTAGATACATGTGGAATTTTACGTATATTTAGCGCTCATTTCTAGGTAGTAAAGTTAAGGTGAATTTTCCACGTGTAATTCACGTTGACGAATAAACGTTTTTAGGGGTGGACGTCCTCATCTAATTTTCTACACTTTTTTCCCGTGCAATTTACTATAGTCTTAAGTATAAGTAACGTACCTCGGGGCACCGTCACGCGTTTATTTATCGTTATCGTTGTTTATACGTGGCTGTGCTACTTGGGCGTGTTTTCGTTGTAACTTGTAACAACATAGGTCAATATAGAGATTATTGCCCTCACCCACTTTCAAATAATTCGGACAATATCACGTCAATACTGGTCCCCTGAACATTACATTAGGACCACGGATGATGTGAATCCAGCGGGACTTCCACGATTTCAGGCACGAGTGGACATGAAAGGCTTTGCAGACCACCAAATTACGTTTAAATGTGACGGGAAAAAAGTCTCTGTAAGCTGTCATTATTCTTTCCCTTGGATTCTTGGAATAACAATGGGAAGCTCGATGGCTTAACTTGTTTTCCGTTTGGACTGACACAGATTACAGGAAATCGACCCAAGAAGAACTCGAGCAATGCTAGACGGGTAGTAGAAGTCCTCGAACTGCCTCCAGGAATCTTTCCCGAGAAACTTAGAGTTGCCCGCGACAGCACTGGCGAACTTCATGTCCAGGAACGTTGGACCATTGATTAGGAACCCAGAAAATTCTTTAAGCAAGCAATTAAATTTTGTAGATGACTTAAAGCTTATAATTAGAACAAAATAAAACTAAAAACTCATACCAAACCAGGCCAGTTACTATATTTAACTTTGACATCGCTTCTCTGCACGAAGTTATCCGAATACCAAATATCCAAAGTTAAAGTATTTCAATGTGTAAATCGAGCTCAGATGGAGCTGTTGGCTACATGGAAGCCAGTCCTGATCTGTTTTGTTATTACTGATACCAAATGATCTACCTAAGCAGAGGATGTACTGGTTACTGTAACAAAAAATTCATTAGTTTCACTGCTGTAAAGGCCAATACCTTATTCAACCATTGTAGGGAGTACGGGTTCCAAATTCATTACTTCACCACAATTTAATCGTAAGCGTCTCACTTGGCACTTCGCCACTCTCTTAATTAGCCAGTTTGTTGTAACGGAACAATACCAGGCTAAGTTTTCTGATGATACTTATTGTGCTCCGCAGTGACGCACTACTGACGAGGAATGTGCACGGTCTGTAATCGGGGTATTTGAACGGGACTCGTACCATCGCACGCAGCGCTCTCTGAAATCTAGGAAAGCGCCAAACTTTGTTGCGCATGGCGCGGTTTAGTCACTCAACAAAATATTAAAAACTGATTTTCGCGAAATTTTATGTAAAATGCTATGCATTGTCTAAAATTGCACAGAGAGGACTAAATGTCATTGTTAACACAATCTTTTATGCAGTACATAGCATTTTACGTAAAAATATTGTTTCACCTCAGTCACGAGTCCGTGTCATGATTTTCCTGAAAAAGTACCATAAGGGGGGACCATTGGAAGATTAAAAAATCCCATATTAACTCCCATAAGAAAATTCCCGTTTTGGATTTCGCGAAAATCAGTTTTTAGTATTTTTTTAAGTAACTAAACCGCGCCATTCGCAAGAAAGTTTGGCGCTTTCCTGGGTTTCAGAGAGCGCTGCGTGCGATGGTACTAGTCCCGTTGAAATACCCCGATTACAGACCGTGCACATTCCTCGTGAGTATCGGATCGTCACATCCCATGCATACAACCGGATTTGAGCAGCGAATAGAGTTCAGACCCCGGAGTCACCAAATTGTCATGTGACCAAAACCGACTCACTGTTACAGACAAAGAAGGATCCATATTCCCAATAGAATCCAGAACAACGATTTCACAGTCAAGTAGTAAATTGGAGTGGATCTCCAGGAACACTGTTACTGTACCACCACCACGTAGGAATGCCTACGCACATTCGCACTTTTTCCATTCGACCGAACCGTCTTCCAATTTGTTATTCCGTAAGGGCGCCAGATTCCGCCTACAGGCAATCAGTGTAAGTAGTAATCATCATCATGGTTCTTGTTCCTGGAATATTACCCCACAGTGCCTGTGCGAGTTCCTCCCCAGAAATTTGGGCCTTTGCTCGTGGAAATATTTTCACTACTATCCATTACGTGGCGTCTGCAGTGAACGTTGAACGTATAGTAGCATCAGCAACAGCATTAGCATCTTGCCGCCAACTGAATGCAGAAAAATAAAAACCTAGGGCGGAAAATTCGCCCCTATACAACTACATATTCATCACGTGCAGTCAAGTATAAGCAAGTATACAATTCGAACCTGTTTTTTTCTCATTGTTACTTTCATATTAAACTTGCATAAACCCCCGCATGCAAGCATACAGTTGGAAGCAACAGCATCCCCGCTGCAGCTAACGGATGAAACTTGGAATGAGTGAGACGCACACACACGCACACAAGTACAGAGGCACACATCCTCTTCATTGTTACTGTGTCCGGCCCTGCACTAAACACCTCATGCAGGCCTCCTCGTCGTCGTCCTCATCTTCATTACTGCAGAATTGTTGAGTGCATCCACGCGGAGACCATTATTGCTGCTCAAGTAGGAGCCGAAGGAACAAGGGTTTCGCTGTCTCCTCTGTGCCTCACACAATCCAACCTGTTACATGTGCTAGCTGTGTACTGTGTACCCTGGATTTGCTCAGATTCTTACACCTTCTCAATCCTTCAAGAATCTATAGACAGAGAGCCCACACTCAAACATTTCCTTTGTTACACTCGCAACTGGAACAATTAACATGTCATATTGGTCATCAAACTGAACATTATAGCGTATTACCAATATTTTTGGTACCATCGAAGTTCTCCAGTTTTGTGGAGTGGGACTGTGAAGCGTTCGAGTTACCCCCCTGCGGACCCTAATTCACGCTGTGTTGAAGTGAGACAAAGTGCCGGTTTTCGGGATCCTTCCCCCGTGAAACCAAATAACTATTTCATCCCGTAGTTTCCCATAAGGGCTTGACCATCGTTTACCAAGAGCCGGAGTGCCGACGATGGAAATGCAAAGTACTTTGAGGACTCTTCTGGAAAGGACATGTAGTGCTGAAAGCAATGTAACCCGCTGTGCGTTGAGGAAGATACAACTGCGTTAATAATTATTCTAACTTCTTATGGCTCATAGGCTGGCTGTATAGTCAAGGAAGACAGGAAGAAGCTAAGGGGAATGAAATCATGTAGGCTGGACTTGAGAGGAACCATTATGCGAGTGGAAATATACAAATTCGTGGTGACTTGAATAGAGATAAGGGGAAGAAGACGGAGACTGCCGCGGCATTTTATGAAGAAATTTGCCAAATTACACGCCCAGTCCTGCGTGGCGGAACCTGCGTGCACATTTGTCTTGAGCCACTGTGTAATTTGGAATTGAGTCGTGAAGTGAAAATGTACAAACTGGCTGGCATTGTTGGAAACTGGGTGGTGGAACCGTCGGATGACAAGACAATGTAATCTGATCTATTTGATGATCTTTGGGAAAAGTAGTGTCGGTCTGTGGTGGTAACTCTGATTTTAACGAGAGAAGTGTGAAGACACTGAAGAGCATTTATGGCTCCTCGTTGCTCCCAACTAAATTATTAAGCAGTGCCAGGGCGCAGCATGGCAAATGGGAAACATGTGCATGTGGCTACATGTGTACAAAAGTCACCACTATATCGTGTCTGTGATGTGAAGAGGTGAGGAGGAAGTGCAAAGGAAGTTAGAAGTTACTCTCCTAACAATCTGTTTCAGTTTTATCGACTTGCGAAATTCTTCCTCCTCTTTTATTTTCTTCGTGATTAACCCTCTTCACACACTTGGTATATATGTGTGCCTATGTCCGTTGGCAGTAGTGGCAGGGCTGACTATGTGTAGAAAGTGAGATTATTTGCAGAGATCACTACCCAGAAATCTCTTTCCACCATTCATCCCCAAAGTCTACTACGCTGATCGGCCGTATCGATAACAGGATTGATAGATATGGCTATGACTTCTCTAGTTCTTCTTCTTCCTCAGTGCTTCTGCTCGACCAGGTGATGGTGGTAGGAGATGAGGAAAACCACGCACAGCTTTCAGATTTATCCCCTTGACAGTTTCAATATAATGAAATAAGGAGTTCACAACGCCCGAACATGAGCACCTCACTTGCTATGCGTCAGTGCGCGCCTCATATTTACTGTTATGTCCAACTCCGACTTACAACATTCTCCAGTGCGCTAACCATGTTCCTCCAAGTTTAACGACTCACTCAGCCCAAAAAATAGCATCCTCCGCCCCAAGAGCTCCATATTCCTCACAATTTTCTGCCCCTCTCCCATCCCGCCCACAGTTTTACATACGCAATTTGGAAGACGCCAGTTTTTTCTGGATGTAATTATTTCTACTGCACTGACGGGATCGGTAGCAGTGACAGTCAGAAAGAGAGAGAGAGAGAGAGGCGTGAACAAGAAAGGGATGATAATGTTTTCGTAGGTGCATATGTGTGAGTGCCTATGTGTGTTCAGCGAAAAACCGCAGACTTTGACAGGTTTCGCACAGATGGATTTCCAAGGCAATAAAGTGTGACGGATTGTTGAGTGTGAACGTTGTGAACGTGCGTAATTAGGATGCGGCGCCAACGAAGATTCGTTCCGAAGACGAGGCCGGTGTTCGTCACGCCAAGTCGGGCGAGAATGGCTGTAAGTTCCCCTTTCAAACATCACACTATTATGTACTATTGAGCGCAATCAGCTGTCTCCCCTATAAAATCTCCTCTAATTTAGTTCTTTTACGACCATAGAACTCTCCGCAAGCCTTCAATACTCTGTTGTGTGGATTTAAAACATTCGAAATGTGTACAGTCGACACATGTGTGTCCCGCCACTCACAGTTCATCATCATTATTGGCCTCCTAAAGATACCATTATATCCATACTGTTTCAAAAATACACAAGTAATCCTCATTAGATTTAGGTAATTGTTGCGTAAATCGATTGTTGTGACCCGACCTATGTGGCCATTATCCTTTCGCGTTAACTTTCCACAACTTGAAACCATTGTTGCAGCGGCGTTTTTCGCTCGCGCGCGGGTCGCACCATAGTATTACCCCTTGAACCAAGTAGCTCATTGAGTTTTCTGTGAGAGCTATCACCTTTAAGGTAACTCCTTGTCTCATTTTGCGATCATCGGGATGGCAAAGATGCAGCGAAGCTATTGTGAACGCATGGCTATTTCAGCATACACGAACAGATATCCGTGGCTAATACAACATATACTGATGCATTCCAGCCCCTTCCTCCACCTTTCAAACCGTTGTGATGATTGCAGGTTGGAGTGTGTGAGCCTGTGTGAACGAGAGCATTTGACATGTTGAGAGCTGATATGTTGATCGTGTGTGTTGTTTCTCTTGCTCTTGCGGTTTTGCCACTGCTGTTATCTTTGTAACCTGAGCATTGACTTACCTTGTAACCTCCTCCGACAGTGATTGCTACACATTCTCAACTAGCACAAAGTCGGCAGTGTTGCTGACAACAATAGTGTGGTCGTATCATTATTACTAGTGCTTGGTTGAAATTAGCTCTTGCAAATTCTCACTGTCTCCGGACCCATGGCTCTCTGAGTCATTATCCCGGTGTGTGTAGGGAGAGCATGATTTATTTCATTGCTTACAGTTAGGAACAAGCTTTGACGATGTAGATATTAATATATGACAAGGGAGCAATGCTGCTTTTCCTACCACAGAGCAACTACGGGAACAACTGGAGTTGGTGCTGGCTTTCTAACGCAACGGCATCATCACACATGATCGATTATGTGGTAGGGGTGAATGGTGGCAATGTAAGTGTATTTCCGTTCAAGGTGACTATTCAGCGTTTCGAAAATCTTGTTTGCACCCAACTGACCTTCGCAGTAATACGGCTGAAAAAGTCTTGTGGATTCCCACAGTCATGGATCCTCCTTAAATATATATTTTTACATATACACATGTACATTTATACATGTTACACTGCTATATGTTAATAAATAACATATCGGTAAGGTGCAGTTGGCTAGTAGTTGTTGAAAGTGATACAAGTAGAAAGGCCTAGAATGGCAGCTTTGAATTTATAATCCCATTAATAACCCGCGGATACGGCAAGAGCAGCGTTCTCCAATCGCATTCTATTTCATCAAGTTGTTGTGGGATAGACATTTAGCTTGAATGCAGCAAACTGCACTCCATGTTGGTGCCAGGTACTACTACAGTCATGCTCCTCTGTTTCGCGAACTCACATGCACACATCAGTCGAAAATTTCACAACCCTTCTTCTCTCTGCACTTAATTTATTCTGGTCAAATTCTAGTCCACACATTCACACATGGGGTGAGGACGAAGATGCAATCATATATTTTTTCATCCCTTCTATAGCACGCATACTTTGGGAAGGGTTTGGGGTTACTCATTGCCTGCATTATTTTTGCACCTCAAGCCAACCTGGCTCTGAGTGCAGTTGGTGGATGCTTGGCACTCCTGACCTGATCCATTGCACAAGGGTAGGATCATCCCTCGCATGTTTGTCCTGGTCTGCTCATATGCATGTGTAGAGGTTTTTGTGCGTATGGGAATGAGTTCGCTCCTTCAGTGTGTTTATGTGTGGATTTGTGTGAGAGATGTTATATGACTTATAGCCCTGTGGTTTGATTTCAATGCAAGTCATTAAATACAACGCTGTTATATGATACTCCAAGGAGAGCAATTAGGCCGTTGGGTGAGCATTCTATATACATTTCACCGGTAGTCCGTCTACTTTTGGTCGTAACCCGTTCTGCGACTGGCTCATCATCAACTATTTGGCGAGATAGGCTCCGTTCGTCCGTGTGCGTGTGCACATGTGTACATGTATGCTCTTGTGTGTTTGTTTGTGGGGGTATGGGAACCGAATTGTGAATGCTGCATAGTTACACACTAGTGATGTACTAATTAGAGGAGGTAGGTGCAGGAGCCGCCATCATTACGTTACAGTCACAGAGTTATTATCCTTGTGTATTACATAGTGGTACGAGATCCTTGCTCATGTCACTCATGCATATGAGTATACATGCATTTGTGTGTGTTTTGTATATTTTTTCCACTAAACCTATCGATCTCTCCTCCAATATGTATTCAAAGTATTAATAGATTGCTGCTTTTGCTGACCACCAGATGTACACAGAACCAGTACTGCGTCTGTTAGCTCGAGCTACCTTGGGAATTTTGTGTCATTGTGAGATTTTTACAATGCCACCGCCAGAACGTGGTGACGTCAGTCTTTCGCTTCAACTATGAGCATGTACCCAGGACGAATTCCAGCTTGAAAGTAGCCTATTTCACACATTATGTGAACGTTAGTTAACGTAGGACAATTATTCCTATATTGTTAATTGCACCTAAGTCGAGAGTATTGAGGTCGAGAGACGGTGTGAAACGAGTGATTTCCTCATTAATTACCCTCGATCACGAGGCGACCACGACTGACCACGTCCGGTCTAGAAAGCATTTGGGAACCCAGAGAGAATCCAGCATGCATACCTGTCCTTCGTATGGAGCAGCAGGGGCGTGGGTTGGGGAAGATGGTCTCATCAAGCAAAGTGAAACTATGGGGCAGCAAAAACTGTGGATAGTCAGTTTGAATCTATAGTATGCCTAAAATTTTCATCTGCTCATATCTGTGACTATAGAATTCTGGAAAGATTAGGAAATTAAGGGATTTCGTAAAAGTTTTATGACAGTAGCAAACTTAGCTGTAATTTTAATTGTTCATGTTGCATTACTTTTTCTCTGGATCGCAGAGGCAATGGTATAAATGAATTGACGTAGTATTTACCTTAAAATCAACCCCCCCCCCACAATTCTTTCCTCCACACGGTAGGAGGGGGATGGTTCTGATTGGATCAAACAACCAGTTGATTGAAGAGGTATGAATCAGAACAGTCATACGTTCTTCGATTTTCAGCCTGAGGAAAAGTAATGATAGGAAATTCGTGGTGCATCGGACCATCCCCCCACAGGAACATTTATATACAGAGCCAGAGACATCAGGCCGTGAGACACTCACAGACGTGACTTGACTGAGGGGCACGTTACCGCGTCGAACGCACTGCTCCGATAACTGAGAGTGAGCGAATGAGCAAGTACGTTTGTGAAGCTCTGTGCGTTTCACTGCCTCAATCTCATATACGAGCACGAGAACAGATGAGCCCATGCAAGATATATGGCTGCATCAGTTCCGATACTGTTATCCAACGTGTGATGATTTATGAACATTATGCAGAGCGAGTTGAAGCGTAAATATTTTGAAGGGTCAGGCAGACTTGGTAGAGGATACATTGGCTGTGGCTAAAATCCATTGGACATCTTCAATCAATAAATTATTACGCGTAACGTAGACTCAGCTTATTGAGCAAGGAACGAGGGAAATACATATACCATCGAGTTTTCCTTTCGTTTCACATGCATCTTTATTTCGTAGCAAATGTGGAAGTTGGAGGAATGCACGGTAGAAAAATCATCGGTGCGAACTTTTTCGTTTGGATAAAATGGTCCTCACATAAGCTATCATTGGATCATATACCATAATATTGACTTTTAGTAGTGCTCAGGAATCCATTCCCCCATCAAAACCTTGTTGCATCTAAATGGGTAGGGATTTTGCTGGTTTTTAGGGCCGTTCGAGTTCGAGGAGGTAAAAATTGGAGGGATTTTAGTGATGAGGATTACCAGCTGGTCAAAGTCCTCTATACTCCTCACACAACACAGAGTTTCATCCCCAAGCACATTCTTACTCCTGTGAGACCGCAAGTGTACAGGAGTTGGTGTATTTATCGGAAAAATGAGTGTCCTTTTCCAATGTCGAGTCCAACAAGGTGGAGTTGAAACTCGTACTTTCCTCTCCTCTTCGATCGTAAAGTGGAGAGGAAAAAGAGCCGATTTTTTAAAAAAAAGTTGTTTGTCCCACACATGCAACCCTGCGCTAAGTATGACCCTGCTCATATAATGTGTTTTTGAAATATCACCAAACCACGAGTATGCTCCAATGTACCCCGCGCACCTGTGGAATATAGTGGCAGGTGGAAAACTTGTAGTCACTTGGAGATTCGCGCATTATTCACATGAAAATGAGCCTTTGAGTAAGTCACGGAGGGAGAGGAGAGGGGTCTTTAAAAGGAAAATCTAAACAAGCCTACCTAATCATTGTGAGTGAGGATGCCCCTCCAAGTCATGACCATTTCCCACCTTGTGAGGAAAAAGAAAAGTTTCTGTACTTGCAAAAGAGCCGGAGAGTAGGAATCGTGCATATTGATGCATATATGTACATAGGTGCATATATGTCAAATGAATGTTGTGTGTCAAGAGGTTCGTTGGAGGCAGTCAATATTTGGACTTATCTCGTCGTCGTAGTTGTCGCAGCTTCAGCTTGATTTACGCTAACAATGAGTGCACTATTTATGCATTCCGGTCCTCAGAACTGAATGTTAATTTGTGTGAAAAGATGGAGAATAAGTACTTATTCCCGTCATCAGTCCCGCACCACAATCGGAATGAATAGTATAGGGAGGTTTAGTTTGGGTGATCATTCTTATTTTCACACCGCATAATTATATCTTCCGCCGCCTTTTACAAAATGCGTCATAAATAGGGGAATTTTACAGGAGACAGGGGGCGACTTCTGACGCGGTTATGGATGTGCGATTAGGCCCTTCACCGTAGAGGAAGTGAGACGGATTGTTGTTTTTTTTAAAGGTTTGGTCAGTTCAGTACACAGATGGATATACAAGAGTAGCCTGTTTACCCACACGGTAACAAGAGTAGAAGCATGTTTTTCAGCATTTTAGGAATTGGAAAGTGATCTGGTCTACACTTTTGTGCGGGTCAATGGTATATTATAGTCAGCCACGACCATCAACCCGAAAAAAACAGAGTAAGATGCACACCAGAGTCTGTGTGGATGCTGGTGATAGTGCTGCAGCAGAGTATGGAGCTGCAGGATTTGGTCATTTGAAATTGTGCAAGTTTCACGTGCCATGGGACAATTAATAGCCTCATCATGCCCAGTCGCTGCCTCCACAGTGATCTACTCTTCAGTTGGTGCTGCGGAGAAGTCTCTGCCACAGGCGCCTTTATTCCTATGAATGCCATTTGATAGCCGGCAGGTGATTAGTTATACCACAACAGCTACCGGAGTGATTAGGATCATGATGATAGTGTGTCATAAACTCCACGTAATAATTTCATTACTTGTTAAATCCGGTGTGAGTGGGTGAAATTCTAGATAGGTATGACAACAATTGCAGTAGTAGTACTAGCAACACTTTGGAATTTTAAAAATCTGTGGCTAAGGGCAGGTTGGAAAGTTCTAGAAGTACTTAGTCACTTAATCTCTCAGGCAAGAAAGTCTACGGACCAGAAGGCTGTTTGAGATGATAAAAAAGTGTCATATATATACGAGTCGGACGCCGTCCTACGGACGGCCCCCGATTTGCTCCCCCCTCAGCAATACCTATGAATTTGTTAGACCCTTGATCCTAATGCAGGAAGGATGAATCTAAATGGTATTTTACTTCTTTGCTACTGAGCCCTCTAGAACGTAGTTAATTCTTTCAAAACCGTTCGCCTAAAATCGAGTGAATCAAAAAACGGCTGAATGTACGTTGAACTACATACCAAGAGAATGTAGTACAAATATAGGGGGGCATACAGGCGGTCCTCAATTTTTTATTACATCACGGAACTCAATTATACCGAGGACACTCCTTAATATAATTATGCAGATGCGCTATGAGTGGAAGGGAACAAAAAATCTTGCTATCTTATTAGATTTTGTGCGGAGTACAGGGTGGTAAAAGTCCACGCGGATTTAAAAATTTGACATTTATTTTTTATCCTAGTTCAAGATTAAATGACAATAGAAAAGCGCCTATAACCCCCCTCTTTACTTTTGAAGTCAAGGAATCAAAATTCATGCATCCGAGGATAATCAATGGTTTTCTAATTTGTAATGAGAGTGTCACATATGATTTTGCAACTGAGGGTTCCCGAGTTAGTAGGGTTGGTCTGTGTTATACTGATTTGACCCCCATATTTGACCCTACGTCAGAATCATATAGAATTTATAGTATAAATTTGTGATGTCATAAGCTTCTGCATGCGTACATGCATGCGCAGGACACGTGAACTTGTTTATACTCTTTTATATGCATATAAACATAATTACGTTCATATTGTTTATATGGATACTGGGTACCTCCTCATTTGACCCAAGGTCAAAAGTATGCTTGTATTCCGTCCTTTGACCTTGATGCTTGACCTGAGGTCAAAGCGAAGGAAAATAAATGGGTGTTTTAATGGACGGTAAAATGAGTGGTAAATCTCGTGGTGCCATTTATTTTTCCATGGGAAGCAAGCTTGGTAAATGTACCAATTATTTAAACTTTGACCCTTTTTTGGCCGGAGGCTATAAAGTATTCAAACTCAAAGTTTCCGTGTAAGATATTCCAGTAGCAGTGGCTTTATTTTGGTGTATTCGACATAATAGTGCTCCTGGTGGTGAGTTTACCCCACAGAACGCAGGGCTGGTCAGGGTGATCTCGATCTTTGATCGCAAATCGTATGAGCATGAAAATGGTAAAAAAGAATCAAAATTAAACGGAAAATCTGGCGATACTATTAGTTTTTGCCCAGAACACACGGTTCATATAATTGTTAAATAACTTGACCCCTTACCTGGATATTTGACCCCAACAACCTAATAATATATCATTTCAAGCCAGGATTAGTCGTAATTGCGACTTAGTAACACAATAAAATAGAAAATTCTGTGATGCAATTAGTTTTTGTGCACAACCTTAGGAAAATGGCTCACATTTTTTGAACTTTGACCTGTTTTTTCTGTCCTCAAGTAAACAAATCACAGCTACCCGGAATAAAAGGTTTCCTACGCGCCGCTCCATTTTTTGTTTCTCCTTGAATTATAATACTTGATGATGCTGCGGGCGATTCAAGAGTTTTTACTCTGAGGAATTTGGGGGTAGCAACTGAGTTATAGCATGTATTTGACCTTTATATATGATCCCAGGTCAGGCACAGAAGCAAGAAAAGCGGTAGGGGAAGAATTTAATGGGATATTCACTGGTGTCATTTGCTATTATCTGGGGTGCTTGTATGGAGATTACGTCACTGTTTTGACCTTTGACTTGGATATCTGACATCGGACAAACATAAATTTGTAAAGTGAAAAGTAATACACCAGAGCAAAATGATGCGGAGAATCTCGTGGTGTGACTTGTTTGTTGCATGGGATGCACGGGTGATGAACTTTAAAATTTTTCCTCTGGTTTCGACCTCAGATGAAGGTTGAATCGAAATGGAAATAGGCCCGTGCGCCCCTTCAGCTGTCTAGCTTTCGAACGGTGTATGGCACATGATGGTGTATGAAATAGTTATTGACTTGACCATACAAACAAAAAAATAGCTTCGTTATTATATAGATATTTTTTCTTATATTTTCCATCAAGGGTTACACCGGTGGTGATATGAAGTTGCTGCTGCTACCGCTACTAGTGGCAGCAATTACGTCTGGTTTCTATATGTGTTACGAAAGGGTTCTGAGCAGTCAGCAGTAGCAGAAGCAGCGGTGACCAAACTTCATGCCTGTCGACAACCAGTAGCACACTATCGAGTGGATTTGTTGATGGTAATTTCCACATGTATATTTATTGGCTATGCCTGGGCATTTACACCAGTTGAAGGTGGCTGGTATCCTGTCCTCCGTGTCCCCTGCCATCTCACTCACAGTTAGTCAGCCAGTAGCCATAATATCCTTATCTAGTATCTCCCTCTGTCTCCCTGTGTATATGCCACGGTAATTTTGAGACATGTATTCTCTCATCATGATTTGCCAGTGACACTTTCACTTGGCGAAGCCGTTTGGACTTGTCGTGAAGCCACTTACGAGCCAGAGTTCATTTGATTATAATTCCTCTGGTTTTTGGCTCTGTGCCGTCCCACTCCATGTGACTGAGTTCAGTCTGAAGCTCCTTTGTCTGGCCACAGATTTCATTTATCAGAGGAGACCAGAGAGAAAGAGGGGGAGCGAGGGAAAGAAAGAGATATTAAAAGATGGGAATTTTCACGCCTTCATCCACTTGTCTCATTCACCATATCACCATTATCAATAATATGACAGGAACGAAACGTTTTCAAACGTGTTGCTATTTCTCTACCACTAGCACTAGCACTACACTGCCGGCATTCCCAATTACTGTGCACAGGGGAAGCGACTCTTGAGTTGATGAGAGACACGAGCAAAGGAGACTCTGTACAACTAGACAACTAGACAATTATTTACTCATAAAAATCGTGGGAAAACAAGTACGATGAATTCCCTCCGGGGGTGAGTATTAACACGATCTTAATTAGACGCCGGTGGATGTGAGTACAGAGAAACACTATTGCGTATGGTGTTTTCGAGCGTTTGCGGACGGGAAATGAGAGGGCACCTAGCTGGTACGGGACGAACTGTGGCTAAACGCTCAGGCTTTAGATAAGGGCTCTAACTGTGACAAATGAGCCCTAATATACTTTAAGTGTAATTATTACAGCTGTTATTAGTAGTCTCTTAATTCAGGAGATGAAACTTTTCCTTTCTATATAATCTCCGACGCTAGTTTGCTTCCCTGTCAGAGGCTCAGCACCAACAACTTTTGTTGCGTTGTTACTTGTGGTGACGAAAGTGCGTTTTTAATGCGAGCATTTTGCAGATACCGGAACCAATGATAGTGGTCATTGCGCAGGTCCAAATAAATTGGCAAAATATTAACATTCAAAATGGACTGCTCCCTCGAAGTGTAAGTGAGGAAGTACGTGTACCGTTACGACGAAACAGTTCACCATAAAAACAAGAGAAGTAATTCAAACCAATTCCGGTCTATTCAGGGAGTTAGTAAGTCTCGCCTACTCGTGCTAATCATCTGTCAGAAGACAATGGGACGGCGGCTATGGGCCAATTGGAGGAAAGTCGGTTAGGAGCGGTGACTGATTATAGGCTTCCCGGGAGCCTCAACATTGTTCTCACCAGACGCCATTTGACTTCTTGTGCGCTGGTTACATACATACGGATGGAAACAATAATATGATTCTTCATCATTACTCAAGCTTTTTAATTACTCAACAACCGCTCAGCTGTTATGATCCCTGAACGTGCGTCACGCCGTCTACTCTAGACGGTGCTGTATGTGTGTATGTAACAACCATGTGGTGACACAAGGTGAACCATGTGGTGTCGTCCCCGGGCAAATGGATGGATGCCGTAGCGTGCGTAATATGTGACCATTACTTATGTCAAATTAAGCATAATTAGCTGGGACATAAATGGTGCAGACACATGAGTACGTCTGATTTTCAATGTGGATGGTCATAAATGCTTTTTCAGAACTGCGAGAGAACTTTCCCCTCAAATAATAATAATAGTAACTCGAATGTGATCACGTGCTTGGGAATTATCCTCATAAGATAATTGCCTCATCCCCTCATGTGAATAATGTATAAACATGTGTGCACATATACAGGCTTATTCATACTGGCTGATTCCTCTACCGGATAGGATATGTCCATTCGTGAAAATAATATGATCAATATATGGAGCAGCTAGCCTTAAGGGTGGAGGGAATAGTGCTATACGGAGAGTAATACATGTTCGGCCCAAACGTAGGCTCATGCCATGGCGATCACGCATGCAGACATAAGCTGCCCCACTGCAGCATCACTTGCCATGCGAACAAGTATATATGCCTCAGCACCGGTCAGTTATTCAGTCATTCAGCCAGCCAGTCAGTCAGTCACTCACGCAGCCAGAGCCATGTCAGAGTAATGGGTGGACGATGACGCTCTGTCCCCATGTGAGAAAGACCACTTACACGACCGTCGTCGTAACAATGCATCTAATTCCCATTTATGGACGTAATTAACAGGGATAAAGAAAGAAGTTTGAAAAATTAATGATTAACTCAAGATGCATGTCGTAATGTGTTTTGGCATTCATCATGAGGGAATTAACTTATATTTCCTTAGGGTCATATTTGCTCAGCTCACCTTTTCCTCGTAAATATCGAATATGGCCTCTTAAAAGCGTTACACTTTCCAAGACTAACAGTGGGTATGGTATGGAATTTCGCAATTAATTACCTCTGCCAGAACGGGTGTAGCGGTCACCTTGCCCCTTCCCTCAGTCGTCCCTGTATCCTCCTCCTCATCCGCTGAGACATGTAATAACGATTACTGTGAGTAAGAACATATACATGTACAGACGTAGTTAAGTACCACTCTCCAGGTCCTAAAAGTTCTCCATAAAGGTTTTCAACAATGGGAACGACGGTGCACATATGAAAAGCAGGCAAGTAGCAGTACTACAAAATTGCTCGTTGCGCTACACATGTACACTAATTATAACTGAAATGCTGTGAGGAGAACTCTTGATTTGAATGCGGAAGCTGTTGATGAACAGGTTCACACACATATGTCTCTGTAGAGCAAAAGGAGAATAGCTCGGCGTCCTGAAGGCTCCTGTCATTAAACGTCAAATTCAGGTTCACTTGTATGTATGCCCTGTGTATAATATACTCGTGGCCCTTAAATAGAGGAGGCCGATATCAGCATGATGGAGCTTTTGATGGATCTGAATGGGAGCATTATTATGGTAGTAGCATTCTTTTCTCGTAGCGGACTCTGTGAAGGTGTAGGTTCAATGTATGACGATGACGACGAGTTTCAAAATGTCATAAGTGGTCATTAATTTTGTGCAAGTGGGATTTTGAGTTGCGTATCAAGGGTGATGCTTTCAGGTGTGAAGAATGCAACGGTTCCCAATCAACGACCGTTCTGTCTAATGGTACCCATTTCACATTAAGTATGACAGGGACTTGCACCTTTCGTGCTCATATGATCTTGCAGCTTGACTCCATTCCGTCGCGGTACATCTGTGCAGAACATAAAAATCTGTCTCAGGTTTAGACGATTGCCCAAAAGAATAATTGCTCTGAGTGAGTAAACTTTACGTGATTTGCTCATAGAAGTTGCATGGACTTGCATAAGGACGTGTCATTCTTGCTCTAGGAATTTCCACGTAAGAATTTAGAAGTCGAATGTTCAACAAGTTTGTAGTTATATAAAGTACACCTAGTTTTGCATATGGTTGATTCCTTTTCAAACATTTACAATAATAATTGCTGTCAGTTATGTGTAGAGAGCGAATTGCAGGGAGGAGCATCAGTCAGTTAATCCCTAATAAAGCTTAGAAGGAGGCACAGCCTACCTGTAAAAGTTACTCGAAATCAAAAATAAATTCAAAAGTTTATCGGGGATGCTTTAGTAGGTCAAGGATTCAATGCAAATGAGAACTGCTCGAATAGTGGGGCTTGATGCCTGGAAATTTGGCCTCTACAGAAGTTAACGAGTTCAACTGAGCATCAAACGCACTAGCCTCTTTAGTCCGTGGTGGTCAAAACAGCCTCATGCTGTCGCCACCAAATTTATTGTATTTTAGACCTCTGAAAAGACGCGCGTACAAATCAGTGACCAATTCATCCTGACGTTATAGCTGCAAGGATGTTCGAGCTGGATTCTATTCCTGGATCCGAAGCGGTGAAAATATATACATTTTCCAAATCCCAGCACTCAGTGTGATTCCGCACCAACATGACTTGGTGATAAGTTCCATTTGAATTTTTTGCGCACAGACGCGTCGGCGGCAGTAATGTTTAAGGGCCGGTAATAGTTCAATCCCACGTGCTTTATATGGGCTAGTCAAATGTTCGTGCCGAAAGTGACCACTGTCTTTTAGACATTCGGACTCACCTTGAGAACCTGAACCCGAACAGCCTCGTCGCCACCGCACCGCTCATATGGTCAGTCTTGTGAAGACGATGTGCTCAGATTTCCCTCCCTTCTTCTATAATAATAAAGTATGACTTTAAATTCTGCAATCCGTTGAATTCATGGCACGCATTTAATGTGACGAGTCTCCCTCGGTCGGCGTAATGGTGAAGAAATGGTTAAGCTTCATTTTATGATTCTCATGAAGATGAATCACGGTGCGATTCGCTGCTCGAAAATAATTATGGGTCCTCGTCTCTGTGTCGGCTTCAAGTACTTTATGTCTCCTCGCAATGGTAATGATGATAGTGATGAGAAGAAAATGAGTCCCATAAA
The DNA here is from genome assembly GCA_009870155.1 of Pseudobourletiella spinata. Lineage (NCBI taxonomy): Eukaryota > Metazoa > Arthropoda > Collembola > Symphypleona > Bourletiellidae > Pseudobourletiella > Pseudobourletiella spinata. The sequence continues at coordinate 28,275 of WJFA01000503.1, forward strand.
AGGGAACCCAGCGAATCGTTTGCTGGTAAGATCCTCCCGTCCCCATCGATACAATCTAGCGTGGACTCCACATCATTAATCTCCGTAGGTCTGTCCATGGACACTCGCGTCGGGCTAACCCGTTCAAACTTAAATGTCTGTCATGGATGAGCGTATTGGTTTACGCGAACTTTCAGGATGCCAGGTTCACCTGTGTCAGCTAATAGGATCCTCGTAGTAATAGCATTATCGCATGACACGAAAAGATTTGGACTCGAAGGAGCGTAGAATCTAAGGTAAATGGTACACCGGAGGCCGGATCGTTGCACTTTATGAGATAGAATGCAGGAGAATGCAAGTGCTCACAAGTTTCGCTCCTCCACTCTTACCGCGCAGGAGGTTAAAGCGAATGACCGTACCTATTCACCAACTGGAACTCCAGTTAGATTTTCAGATGAAGGAGAGGGTAGTAGCTAGCGTTATTGTAGGTTCATTAGACTCCAACAGCTCTTCCTACAACTAACATTATCCTGGCATGCCCTTCAATTTCTCAGCCACGCACCACTCCATACTACTACTGTGCTCACTCGTGTCAGACTGGCAGGAGGACCAAAAAAGTAGTATCCTTCTCCGGTAAGAACAGCAAGTGAAATAGCCGCAGGTCTTACAGTGCAAAACGTGCGGCTGTAAGTGTGCACCTTGGATACTGTTGTTCTGAGGGAATGAGACAATCATTGCATACACACATGCAAACACACACACAAGTCTCATCTACTTCTCCCACGTCATCACTAAGGAGTTCAAGAATCAAAAGCTGTCCGATCAAGGTTCTTGCGTGGAAGGAGATATCAAATTTATTAAAGTGCTTCACAATTAACCTTAACGCAATTTTTGCAGACGATGAATTCCTTATCCATGTCATGGCCCGCGTGATAAATGCGCTGGATTTTTTTTTACCAAATGTCTTCCTCCTTACTGCCTTGCCGTAAGAGTGCTCCTGCAAAATTAAAAAAGCTCCGTCAGTTTCCTCCCGCATGATTTTCCTTTTCCTCCACGCTCACGCCAGGCTCTGGCTTCACAGTAAACACTGTGTGTGCCCATGGAAAAAAGTGACAGGGAAGAACGGTGGGAAAGGCTGTGAGTCCGTAGCTCTATAGCAGACATCAATCTCTGATGGGTCAGAGTTCCACTAAGCCTCTCACATTCTTTTTCATGTCCAAAAAGTTGACGGTCATTAACCGAGAACATTTTTTCTCATTTTGAGAGGCCTATTCCTTGACTCTCTCATTCGCAAACACGAAGGACTTTGTAATGCGTACTAATGAGTGCATCTGCTAATTCCAGTGCTAATGGTCAAGTAGCTCCATCACAAGAAGATCTAACGGGACTTCATATTTCTAATCATAAGAGCCACACGCTGGCACTGTAAAAATCAATGGAAAAACCCATGATACGGTTTTGTAAAGATGTGTGCGTGCATATGTTTGATTCTGTACATACAGAATTCGGCGAATCAGTTATTCAAGCCAGCGCCGCTCCGGAATGAAGAGCCAATGGCTTAATATATATATTTACGTACATTACACGGCATTACAACCAAGGTGCACCCTGCTGATGCCTTACACATGACAGTAACAGATGATGATGAGGCTTCTTTTCCAGTCGCACCACGGCTTCATTTACCACGGCCATTCCCACTGACAATATTGATTCTGGTAGGTTCTGGAAATGAGGACTATTTTGGTCATTCACATTGCTGTCCGAGTGGAGAAAATGAGGACTTGGACTCGCTTCTCACCTTACCAATAATAGTTATAATGGTGCTCATTTTCCTACCATTTCTCTTCCACTAGTAATCTAGTGTAGTCGGACCGTGTGACCTGACTTCTGACAGTAGGTTTGTGTGTTGAAGTTATATGGTGATGGTAGAGACATCAGCAGTTCTACGTCCCTGTATAGCTCAGCTTGCAATGAAACTTTGACAGGAGCCGAGAAGAAAGCTTTTGTTCCCTTTTTCGCGCACTCTGCCATTGTTTTCCTGATTTATTCCGCCCACCAGCTCACCTGTTCGCAAGGAGTTTACTCACAACCCTTGTAATTAGTGGGTGAAAATTTCCTCTCTCTGACAAATTAGCATATCACACTCAATGTATGGGTAGGCTCCTCCTCCAGAATTTGTTCAATCGAAACTTTTCATCTGCTGGATTTCTACGTCGTGTTATCATTTCATGTAGGCGAGGGATTAGATCATAATACAGCGAAAATAGCAGAAGAGAGTCAATTTAACTGATTAGAGCTCACCAGAGATTCATCTGTTGTGCTTAAATAGAGAGCGTTGGAAATACGAGCAAAGAGCCTGATGAGCTTGAGTATTGGTTCTATTGAAGAGAAAAATAGCACCTTTGACAGGTGGAGCTGGAGGGATAGAGGCACACTTGATAATTACAAGGGAAATTAATGCAAGATAATTCATCACAGATACAAGTGGGAAGATCCAATTCTGCATTTTCCAATATTTTTTTCATCTCAGCAGAGGTGAATGAAGTAAAGTAAAGGGGATCCATATATCCTATTTCGCTCACTCATTATATCCTCAAATTTATTATTGCAGTTATTATGCTCCTTGAACTGCTGCTGCTGCCTCTGGTGTTCGTTTTACAGGAATCGAGGTTGATAGAAATTCCAGTTGACTCCGCCAAACTCGTTTTTACAAACAAAAGCGGAATAATATATAGAAATTTAAGTCCGTTAAAGCAATTCCCACTAAAGTATACTACAAGGAGTGTACTGTGGTTGCAGTGAGTCATGTTCCTACCCCTGGCAGAGTGTGCTGAAAATGTTGATGTGATGATTTGCCGCAACCTTGCACACACATGCGCGCAATGATGTGAGGGGTTGAGGAAGTGCCGTAAACGGCTGTAGAAACCCCAATTGCTTCAGAGCATAGAAGATTTGTGCAATTTTTTAATTCATGCACCATACTTTCCGCAATATACTCATCATCTCGCTACCTTTGGGGTTTGTGCAGATTTTTGCAGGTATCTGTGCTTATTTGTGGTAACGAGTTGGCAAAGCCACGGATTGTCGGGAGGATTCTCTCATTATTGTTGGAAAATAATAATTACTCACTATAATTGCTCTGGCCACTGATGTTAGTGGGAGTATCCGTCCCATCCAATCTACATGGAGATGAGGAAGTTTTGTGGGATAGAGAGGAAAAAGAAGAATACAAAAACACTTTTACTGCTTCACCCTAAAGTCTCTGAAGCTCATCGCGTGTATGAGGACCAGGAGAGCACTGTATGTATCTTCTATATATGTATACTTTATCTTTATATTTAGATGGGACGCTCGGCGTGGGTTACCAACAGTCCTTCCTGTATTGTATGCCCAGTATTACGTGAACGTGAATAACTATGTATGTGGTGAGGCGGAACTCTAATCTTGCGTATTAAGTCTCTCTTTGCTTGGACAGTTTCGTGACAAAAGTACTTCTTCAGCGTGTGCCTCCTTCCTGCGCCATTCCCCCGTCGCAGCACAACTCATTCGGGATGGATGTACAGTATCTTACGGTTTCAAACCAACTAAGAGGTTGTTGGTCCCAAAAATGTTGTTGTTCCAAGCACGTGTTTCTCCCTCCCACAAACTTATACACCCTTATCCCACCCACAAATGTATATGGTCTACGTGCTTCCTATCGTGGTGGTACAAGGGGACCGGATATGTGCAAGAATGCGAATATTGAGGGATATGTAGCGCTACGCGCTGGAAAGGGTCGAGTGACAAATCTTCAAAATGACTCCGTGGCAATTTTTTTTTCACGGAATCTCCTTTAAGGAACACTTGCTTTACGCGCTAGTAAGCTGGGCCATTTTCGAGAACTTGGGATGACTCAGTCATTTGCCGAGATGGCTTGGGAGGGAAAACAATTGAACCTTTCATTGGACCTTTAAAGAGTTGCAAGAGTCTCTCATGATGAGACTGCGTAAGGTCCGTTGCTCCGCTCATTCTTCTCGTATATTACTGCATCTCATCGTGAAGACTTGAGAGAGTTTGTGAGACGCACAAACAGTATTTGGCCCCTCAACCTCCACGATTCCGAATCAAGTTCGCTGAGGCATACGCACACGTAAACACTCACCACCTTACACTATACACATATACGTCCTTCTATCCCTTGCCTAAAAACTGTGGAGTAACTATTTACAAGCTGTAGCATTTCCCATGATCATTTGTTCGCATCCGTGCACAACCAAAAGTTGTATCAATTGTTTGCGCACTTGTCTCAAATTCGAACTTTACCGTTCTCTCCGTTTCCAAACATATCTTTGTGTGTGTGTGCACATGTGAAGATGGAGAGTTGGAGTAGACGCCTTGGAAATGCCGATGACGCTAATAATGTCAGTGTTAAAGCATTCACACACAAGTAATCTCTTACGCTTTTTCCTCCGTTGGGATGGAACGAGATAATGTTTGCGCAGAGTGGGAGATGTGTGTATCGTGTCTAGCGCACAGTAGTAGTGGGTTCATTCCCATATTTTGTTGTAGTGTTTACGATGAAACAGTGACTCGGCTCTATACACAGAGCCAGCCTCTCTCAAGCCTCACGTGAAGAGCATGAGAAATGTGAGTCATTCATGTTCGTTACTACCACAAAGGTTTTACAGGTGCAATAATCCGGACACGTATATCTAATTAATGGGATTTCAGAGGGAAGCTGGCTTATCTTTAGCCTGGTAAAAGTAGTAGATGAGGCGTAGTGTACATGTTGTAAAAAATGTACTAACAATATTTGTGCGAGTATTAAAATTAGAGGCCGCCGCCATGCCGAACAGTGGTTCAGTTCGGTTTCATCATGTGTCCACAATGAACATCTCTATGCAAAGTGTAATTGTCAATGTGAACCACTAACATCGAAGCCTACAAGGGAGGCAATGTGCATAAATCTACATTCCGGTTTATCTAATATCTTCGAGTACTGTCTTGTTCTCTGTAGAAAAATTAAGTGCGTTAAGGCTGAGATCTTGAGGATGAATTACAAGAAAAACGTTATTTTACAACTATATTATGCATATGTTTGTGTGCGTATATATGTGTACAAAGTTGGGGAAATTCAGACTGTAGGAAGGTGGTTGGACTAAAAAAAATTACACAGGCGGAGGCCACACTGCGGCGAGTGCGAAGGAGAAATGATGATGGGATAACAGTATGTTTTCCTACCAACATAAAGTATACATGGAATCTCACATGCACCGTTACAGTTCACTCACGATTCCCGCAGCTAGACACCGGCTTCAGACGCTCCCTCCTCTCCCCCTGAATCTTCTCCATAGGACCCATCGAGCTCAAGTGAATCACTTCCTCTCCTCCGCGCACCTCATCCCCACATCTTTCTTGCTCAAGGGTTTCTTATCCCACGATTTTAGTTCAGACAGTGCCACACATTTTTCATGCATCAATTTTCCCTTATGGATTTTGTAATCATTCATGGTGTGAGCATGATTTTGTTGCATAATTCAGATGGTATACGAAGGAAAAGCTCTTAAAAGGTAACGCTTATCACTCTAATTTGGTCTAACAGGATCCCACTAGCTGATCCCTGTGCTGTAGCCGAGTGACATGATTTTCGCCACAATGTCGGCCGGTCCCGTGCAATTCGTTCACCCAATCAGTGTCTGAGGAGTAATATGCGTATGCTCTCAGGTCCCAGCCAAATTGATTTTCCACGCGACTTGACGATGAGTTTACCTGCATAATACGCACCATCACACTCATGTTCTCTGCCTCCGCTTCGCATGGGTTCGGTGCTGAAAGACCCTTGTGGTGAACTACGCTAAGGCTCGTGGGAGTACGATGCGAATGCTCCGATGCAAGGGCGGCCGCCGACGTGCCTTAGATTCGTCTCAGTTATGATGAAAGGAGGATATAGTGTGAGTTTTGAGGCTCTCGGCTTGTTGTTGCAATTCATATATATGTATATATATGTATGTATACATAAGGGATGAAAGTGGCGCGAATCTTCTGGTCAAGTAAAGCCTACCTCGCAGATGCCTCCTTAGATCAAAACAATCATAAATTTAGGGGGGCATTAATTGCTTCCCCCTTTGTAAACCAAGTATGATATGCTTGTTTACCCACATAAAACTGGTTATAGTGAAGATGGGCGATGTAAAACGGGACGCTATTGCCATACTAAATAACCGGTGAGTGGTGTATGTGTGTGTAGGTTTGCTTGTATGCGCACGAGCTAGTCTGTGCATGCTTTTTGTAGATGCATATGCATTAGTGTATGATCGTCTATGCGTGCGTTTGCATGTAGGTGTAGATGTGTTAGTGTTTGATTGTGTGTTGTGTGTGAAGGTTTGTGAGTGTGAGCACACGGCTTGGATTGAATGGCGTGGGATTGTAGGAAGATACACGTCTGCAGGTGTATGAAGAACCGTGAGATAGCCACGCAGCAGCCACAGGAAAAATAGCAACAGCGCCGCTATGACCAGAGCACAAGACAATCAGGCAGAATGAATCATGAAAAGAACTCTGTTAATGTCTAATGCAGTAATAATTATTCTTCAGTTGCAATCATTGTGTTCCTATTCTGTTAAATATCTAGCGATTTTAAATATACCTCAACTAGTACTTGCGTCCCGTGAGAACGGAGATGGCTCTGAACGGGTTTTAGTGAAACTTAGTGTGTGAGCCGTCGCTCACTGGCAGTTAGCCTGTGAGACTTTGCTGGCGGTGCAATGACAGCGAGGACGAAGGACGATGCCTTGTGTTTGTGCACAGCCCCGTAAATGGTCTCCCTCTCTCTCTTTCTCCCTAACATCCTTATTGTCATTGTTGGTTTCATTTTTATCATACTTAGTGTAGGAAAATGCTCGCTTCTTCTTTTCCTTCCCTTCTGAGACCATTTCTGTAACCAGCAAAATGATCCGAGCTACGTTCTCCTTCGAATTCACAACAGAATTTTCGTATCGAGCGGAAAGGTGAAAAAAATGTTGGGGTACGTGAGACAAGAAGAATACAGGTTCGTCATTATTCCACTGAATCTTCCGCTATCAGCATACACACGGAGGAAAGTGGAGGAAAAATCCCACGGGCACTGGAAGACTTCGGACGCTGGGTGTGTGAATTCTTGCGTTTCCAATTATTTACCTCCGTGCATTTTTAAATTAGCTCAAGAATAGGTGCTACATTATGAACTGTTGGCGCGCTACTCCAACAACTTCGATAGCTCTATGCGCGTCGTCAAACTGGCCTCGGAAACGCACGCCTCATGTACGGAATAACTATGTCAATGACTACACACACAAGGCCAGGGGAGTTGGGACTAGGGGTGTCCAAATACGGTATTCGCATCTTAAGTGATACTGATACGGATACTGATACGATACGGCCAGTTCTCGAATCAAGATGGCGCGTAAGTGATACGATACTCATGCTCGTATTCGCATCATTTTAGATGCGGATACTGATACGAATACGGATACGATGTGTCTCGTATCACATGCATCCATTACTATCGTTCTGG
>WJFA01000504.1:0-35778 GCA_009870155.1 Pseudobourletiella spinata
ATATAGAACTTGCGTTGAATCAAAATTAAGCAATCCAGTTAATTCAGTAGCACAATAGATCCATTCTTCCTTTTTCCCAGCACAACAGCAATAGCCAGTCAATGTGGTGTTGATGTAATAACTTCAGTTTTTGCTCATTTTAGGTTAGCGTAGAAATGATGCGACATAAATTATTAATGAAAGATGCATATAAAGTCGATTACTCGATGGAACTGGGCCAAATAATCTTCTACCCTTTGTTTGTCTAGAGTCTACTTCAGTGTCATTGCGGGAAAACAGGATGGTATCGCGGCTATTCCTACGGTGAAGCAGACAAACAAGACGTTAAATAAAAAAACAGTTATCCAGGACTAGCTGAAAACAATTTAAAACTCATTTGGAGGAAGTCATTACGTGAAACAGTGGGTCTTTGTCAATTTCTCTGTCCAATACATTTAAGAGTACTTTAACGCACGAGTCAAACCAAAAATCACATATTAGTTCAAGGGCAAACCTTGTTTAAAATTTCAAAATATCGCTCCCGGAGTGACGTCGGCAGAAATATAAACCTGCATTGAACTACCACCATCAGTCATAGAGTCAAATTAGTAGGTGACATGAACAACACAATTCAAATGTTACTCGCCTAACTTGAACTGAGCACGAGTCTTCAGTTCAAGACGAGACTGAAGGGTGAGCGGAGCCGATGGCATATCCTGACAACATCATATGCAACCTGCTTTATTTCATTTGATTCGCATACAAGTACTCAAAGTTGAATTCACATTCCACATAATAAATTTAGTAGTAAGCCACCATTGGCACAGTCAAAGCTACAAGCTCAATCACAGCAAGATGCAATAGAATTCATAACTAGTGCTGCCGCTAATCAACTCTAATGATTTGGATTTGACTCAAATCCAAATCAAATCACTGGTAAAAATTGTGATTTGAAAACCAAATCAAAAGCAAATCAAATCAATCAAATCTTCAGTTTTTGATTTGAAATTCAAATCAAATCTAAATCAAATCAAAATTTTCTGCCCGAATCGCCTCGGTTATTATACCGGTAAATAATGCGTTAAATAATAATGGGAAGTCATAAGAAATCCAAGAGAACTATTTGCAATAGAGCATTATCATTCGACTGATTTGGGGTCACCCATAATTATTGATAGTATATTGGGGGCAGGGCGGGGTCGAAAATTATGTCGTTGTCGTTTGAAATCTATGGGGGAGGGGAAGGGGTCAGCGAATATATCGATATGCAGTAGTTATTAAATGAAGGCTGTTTCGCGCCACGGACCATCGAAATTCATCCCCGCTAGGGGAGGGGTAAGGAATTTCACTGGTTGCGCGGGCACACACAGTGTATCGTTATTGGGTAGAGGGATATAGGGTCTGTCGGATATCACTGCATATTAAGTCGATAAGGGGGTCGAAAATCCCGAGAAAATAATATCTGAATTTTACCAAAAGTGGAGCCCCGAAATCGTGTGGTGGGCGGAGACGACCTTGAAGTCTTTCTCTGAATTACTTATTTTTCCTGCTTCCTGTAAATTATCACTATCAAAGATATGTAAGTACAAATTCTTTAGCTTATCTACGAATTTAGTGGATACCGAAAGCTTTAAAGTCACCCTTGTCTCAAATATGATGCAGTCTTCTGGGGTTGTCGTTTGCACATTCTTGAAAGTAATATTGATGCTCTAAGTTCTAATAAATCTGTTTCGTGGGAAATTTCTATGAGGCACCGAAAACGCCAATAAATCCACGCATTTATTCATACTTTGGGTAAAATAATTTGAACCAAGTTACAAGATGCAATGCAAAACTGACCTACTAATTAGCCTTCACGGATCATCACGTGTCTCCATCACGCGATCACCATGATCAAAACAACTAAAAAAATAAGTTGAATTTATTTAAAATGGACATCCTTCCTCCTGCACCCTCACTACAAGCCCAGGAATAAGCTATTAAGTAGTAGTTGAAGGGAGACATCCTGTGGTTCAGCTCTTCCTTCATAGTTTATGCTGAGAAGGAAGGACTGCCTGCTTGGTGTTGAGTTCTTTACGAGACTCTGATAAACCAGACCGCAAATAATCCATAGCCTCATGGGTGTTCTCCCGCGAAACAACTGGTCAAATAAATAATAATAGACAATCTAAATGATCCTCCAAATCCGTGGACCTAGTCCAAGGTAAAGAAGTTTGCGGTTAGTTTCTCGGTCATAAGTATCATAGAGGATGATAGCTGGTCAGTCAGCCCATGTCTCCTTTCATTACCATGAACCCTGAGTTCATTTTCAAAACCTCCGTAACTCTCCGTTCATTCAGAGACCGTAGTGGGAGCATGTACACAGCATGTGCATTCCGCTCCCATTATCACGGTAACAAGTACACATGAAGGTTTCTGAAGAATTTTCTTCCTTTCATTTCATTTATTTCCCTTTCATTCTCATCAGTCTTCAAACCGTCTGTGTACAGTCTTCTCCAGATTTAACCGTATAGTTGAACGTTAAAAGAGGTTGTGTACACTACATAAAAATCCTGGGGCTAACCTGAGGGATAGCATAGTACGTATATAGATAAGGTAGATTTGTAACAGATTTAAGCCCGACTCCTTCGAAGGGGATGATGGCTGCTATAGAGCCAGCGTCTCATTCATTCACAGACACACAGACAGAATGATTTCTGGCAAGTCCTTTGCGTCGGTTCTTGGGAGTTGTAAAAGAAACCTTGGGCTTCCTTCTTTCCCACATATGCAGGCCCTTGTAAGGTTCCAGAGAGTAAGGGGCCAGTCCACTTGTTGCCAGCTCCCTTTCCCACAACAACGAGTAAGATTCTCTTCAGTCAAGAATCACGTTAGTTTGGGGAAGCACACCTTACCAAAAGTCTCTTCAGTCGGGATACGCACGTACCTACAGTCATTCCTCACAGTGGTTCAAATCAAGTTGAATTACCATCAATTTTAAAGGATCCAGTGTCCAAGTTGAAAGTTAGCCATCTCATCATTTGGGAAATTTGAGATCTGTTCGTGCTCCAGCAATAATACTACCCAATCTTCTCATTTCACCTCTGAACTGGAAAAGAGACAAGGGAAACGGATAACCCGGGGTTCAAGCAGCAATAACTAGTAAGTAACTCAATACAATCTCACATCCCAAATTATTTTTCAAGATAGAAATTGCTCAAATTTTTACCACTCTCGTTTCGGTGATGATGGTTCCCCGCCTACTTTCCTTCATCTCGTCTTAACTTTGTTAGCATAATAGTTGCCCTGCTTTCACGTTGAATAACTCGCAACCAATCGGCGGCGGCATAGACCAAAAGCCTAGGGCCAAATGAAATGTACTCCTTGTGCGTCAACACTGACGTGACAATTGAACCCATTCCAAAAAGTGTATCGGTGCAAATCTTGATGGTTGACATTAAAAATGGCTATGATCCCGCTCTCTCCGTTGAATAATACATACGTCACACAATTACTATTACTAACACAGAAAATCCCATGTACGCTAAAAATAAGGAGACTGAAAAAGAAAAGCATGAATGGCAGAGCCAGCAACTGCATTTGCTCACATGGATTAGCTTTGTTGAATGAAGCAACGTGAAGGTTATCTCAAACAGTTCGTCGTAGTATGTTACTATATAGTTTGGCTCTCTACATGGACCTTTCATTCATGTTTCCATGCAATCTTGAGCATTGAGTTGGATATTTATATCATAGGAGCATTGAAGACAGTATTAGCCGATCTTGTTGCCGCAGAGCAAGGCGTTCATGTTATATTTATATACCTGCCTGCTGGAGAATTGCATATCTTCGCACATTATCACAGTTGGTGGCAAACCCGCAATTCACAATTGTTTTGATTCACATTTACATTTTGTTTTCTTAAAAATCCTGAAGACATCTGTGTTTAGGGGGGGGGGAATGTGAAAAGGTCGAGCTCATTTATGCAGCTCAACTTTTTCATTCCGCCTCATAAACGGAGTCGCAGGGAGCGGGAGAAGTGAGTGCGGTAGTATAGTGTGTAGACAATATAATATTATCCCGCTATCTCGAACTTGTACACGAACTTATGCACTATCACACAGACAGAGACGCACACACATACCCGCCGACGGAGTGCATTAACTGATACTGTGAGTTTGCCAACCATTCAGACTTTTCTGCTTTAACCACGCATTCATTGAGCCAGGTTGGCATCCCACGAGTTCACCCACAGTGCGTTGCATTGATATCCACACACTACGGTTGTAAATATAACTCAACCAAGCTGAATATCAAACAGGGCATTGAGATAAGCTTTCATTCACTAATAAGCTATTCCACCCGCACTTATCTCCACCAATGATCTGCGCAGCAGCAAGTCCCCATCCTCCCCACCACATCGTTTTCACAGAAATCGTATTACTAATCGCGGTTGGAGCCTCTGTACAATATCTTGTTGCATCAGCGGGTAAATTTCAGACTCAAAAATGGATTTTGGTGGAAATTGTCTTTGGGAGGAATTATTATTTATTTTTATTGGCGATTTATTTTTACACACAGCTTAAAATACTCATCCAATACGATAATGGCGTAGTTTTAGATTTACAAATTTTCGAAAGCGAACAACGATTTTGAAACTTCTAAAAGTCTACATTTCACCTCAACCAGTCCGGAAAATCAAGGAAAGAGAAACAATGACTGATGCACTTGTTGCGTCGTCATGTGCACGCAGCGGTGCGAAAACCTCCGGCTGCCTCAATGAAACTATCCCTCAAGCAGACACATGCATTCAACTTTCATTCCCTATACCACACACGAATATCATGAAATTATCAAGATTTTCTTATCCAGTTGGATTTGGCCAGAGACACCTCATAGATCCTCTGAGCGTATGCTTCATGGGCTCTAAAATGAGTTTGTTTTTTCTCTCCCGTACCACTGAGCCCTGTTACATGGCTTTGGGGGCTCACCGATTTATGCGGACGGAGATTTACTTTTTCCACGCAGTGTTAAATGTGTGTAGCCCTACTTCTGCTGCTGCTGCTGGTACTACCATCATAATCTCCAGCGAGGGTTCAAATTCGGCATCCAATATTCCTTCCCAACTGCATTAGTCGGAGGATAAAATTTAACGCTAAATCTCAAGTCTTTCACTTGACACAAGTTCAAAACTACTCGAATTATCGCCTACATCATTACACCTACGACTGCAAAGAGGAGGAATGCTGGGAACTAAATATATTTCTCAACGTCAGCCAGTAACTTTGCAGTCTAGACTACGACATTTGTTGACTATCTAGTAGGTAATAGGTACTCCGAAAGCAATCCCACACTGTGCACTGCAGCCATGGTGCATGTGATTAACCAGACTGGGTCTGGAAGTGTCGTATGCCGGGGATGCCGATGTTTGGGTGAAACAAAAAAGGCAGGAGCATTTATCCTCGGGAAAAGCTCACGAGGTTCCCTGCACGTTAGCCAGCACATTCATTTGTTGAGGCTAACTCTATCGAGGTGGTCGCCTGGTAGAATCAGCTCGAGACAGTAAAAGTGGCATTACCGTTCACCACGTTGAGCTCACACTCACATCTCACACACACACAGTCGGTTTTAGTGTTATTATTGCAGTCCCGTTGAACAGTAATCTTACTTGTATGTATGATATTAGCTATTACCTCTCAGCTCACATCAGTGCATGTCAGTGAGATATTCCCCGCGCGCTTCTCATGTAAACTTTCGGATTGTTCAGCACAGTAAGTCTGCCTTACATACTCTATACACACTTCTCCCATTCACTTTGTTTAGTTTTCCGGAATTTCTGAATGGTGGCGTTTGAATGGTAGGGACGGAGTTTTTGGGCACCTTCTCACTCCACGGTAAACCAAGTAAGATTTGTGAATGAAAATCTGTAGTAAACGTTTTTTTCTCTTAGGCACAGCCAGGATCAGTGTCGGTGAGTCAGAAGAGAAGCCAAAGACAAAAAGTTTATTCAAAGCATCACATCACGAAGAGAAGGAGCAAGTAAATACTGCATCATATAGTGTCTCCTTGTATGTAATTTCGTTCTGTGTTCGTCTCATCTGTTCTGTACGCGTCCGTGATAACTGTCACTATTACTACCCTTCTTTAATTATTGAAAGGAGGCAGTACAGGATCTAATTCACACTACTAATACTCTTCACACACAGCTTCGGATAGCAACTGGAAAAATCCCATGAGTGACAACTGTTGTTCGACTCGTGCTTGAAGTCATGGACTACCTAGACAAAACGTGGTTACACTACCAGATCGATTGTGCCTTAGAAAATCAAGATTTTTATTCTCCACACAAAGAGATGTCCAACAAGGCCAATAAGGTAAGGAATTTTATATTATTTGTCACGTTGAGCCGCCGGCATTAAATTGACCGTACATATAGCTCCCTCGTCCTTTTTCGTAGCAGTTATAAATATATGGTGAAAAATAAACTTGACAAAGTTTTCACCATGAATTAGTCAGTGGTCTGATACAGAGAATTTTTACGCCCGAATGCCGCTTGTTTATTAATGCGAGGAATTTTTTGTGATGCAAGAATCGGTTGATTTGATTGGTCTGTGACGACAGTAATGAGGAATATAAAATAGACAACCCTCAGGATTGAGGAATGTAAATGGAATTAATGCAGCCGTCGGAGTTCTGTTTACTTAGGAATATGATCTTGGGAATTCTCAAGTCTGAATTAAGATAGTTTCGCGCACACGCAGTCGCAACGGCCGGGATTTTCAGCTGAAGTCACGTTGGAGAAGTGCTGCGGTGTGCGTGTAACTAGTACTCATGAGGTTTAAGTGAATCGGTTTGTAAAGTAAACTGATACTACCTCAATAAAAAAAGGAATATCATACAAAGCATTAAAAGTCATTCTAGAGCTTATAAATGGCAATGGTCTATTAATTTCTGAAACAGAGGCTATTAATGTTGAGACGACTTGATTTTCCGCTCAGAATCAGAGTGGAATCTAAGTAACCTGCTTAGTGAAGCTAACTATCTCACTCAGAAGTGCTTGACATCATAGATGATTACGATATGTGTTCCAAGAAGCTGTGTGGTGCTCTATGATGACGGCAAGAGCAGAGGGGCATGTGGTGCGCTGAAAGTCGTATACTTTTGTTTCAATTTCCACTGTCTATCCCCATAGTAGCACAGAATTAGGAAATTACGGCTGTGAAGAAGCAAACTAAACCGAATATTCCGGAGGCAGGTGATTCATGTTGGACGAAAGACCGCAGAGTTTTTAGCACCAAGGTTGTAGTTAAGGCCGTGAATAAGTATGCAAAGCTGTGGCTTTGAAAGCAGCTGAGAAGCACACTTGAGGCTCCTATACCGAATGTTTCGGGGCTGTATGAGAGCCAGTCCAGGTGCACTACTGACAAGAGCCAACCCGGTATTTATACTCTCTTGGGCAGTCATATGTCAACGGCTGCGTAATGGTAAACTATACCGTGGAGAAAATTGTGCTCTGCGAATAACTGATTCCGTGTTGTACATTGCAAAACTTGCAATACTGAGAGACAAGGATTTCGCAAGTCGCTGAATGCAAAAGCCAAGGGGATGGAGCAACGAAGATGTAGCCGTCCCTTCTTACGGGTTTTAGAAGTGCGATAAAACTTTTCGTTTCGCTGTTACACTCCCTCAATGGCCAAGTCAACATGTACTTATGCTTCCATGAGTGGCTTCACTTTGGTGAGGCAACCCTCTCGTGTTTGATCAAATAATGCTCAGTTCACCTGATTCAAATAATCAGGCCTCCGCCAGCTCCCATTTTATTTGAATTTCGCTCTGATAATGCCAGTTCTGAGATCATTTCCTAGAATTCTACCAAATGAGTCAAGGTTGGCAGGCATGCAGTGTGCCTGTAATGCTCATTACCAGGCTGTTGTCACGTAAGCAAAATGCGGTAGCCTTGTTCTAACTGCTCAGACTTGGCATGATGATGATATGATGATGTAATTATCATAGTGATTATTGCTGTTACATGAGCATTATGATTGCAGATATTACAAATCCAACGGAGGGAGCCATGAGCAACAAGGGTATTAGAATCAAATGTAAATAATGAGATAAGGGGTGACTTCTTTTCTAATACTAGTCAGTTACTAGTTGCTACTCATTTTCTCAATCGGGAATGACAGACTTCAGTCAGTTGGAAGCTAGAACGAAAAAGTACTCTTTCCTCCACGACGAATCCCTGCGTGGTTCAAATTATAAATGACGTTTCCTTGATCGTAAAAGGCCATCGTATTCTTCAGTATGTGGAACAGGTCACAATTTATGCACTTGAATATGAAGCTGAAAATTTGACATTCCTTTTCAGTGGAAGATAATTTAGGTTGAAATGCTGGTAATTTGAAAAAAATGCTTTTGGCATATGTCGTGCTACTGGGATTTAATAGTAACACGCATCTTTGGCTCCAATCGTCTACATGACCTAAATGCCTTCTACATATACTAGCAAAAAGGCTCGAGTGGGAGTTGATAATCACTCAATCGTTTGATGCAGAGGATTCTTTATAATTTCGACGAAAAAGCATGGAACATTCTGTCAGAGTACCTCTTATTCTTCAAGTTTTGAAACCAAAGCACATTTTTGACTGAATACCACATGAAAGCTGGATTGTCAGTGACATCCAGATCCTGATGGGCTAAATATCAATTAGTGTCAATACTTAACATGATCATCTGCACTGATTATTCTTGGAAGTTAATTTTTATACAAATTCGGATGATTCGCGCGATTCGAGATATTTCCTCATGTCTAAATCAATTGAATGGGGAAACTATGATTCCCTTTAGATCACACTATCAGCTATCTCGATGTCGATGACATGCTGTTTACTGAGCCATAGCGCAGTCTCATCACCGCCCAGTTCACTTACTTACGTTAGAGTTACCGGCTACCCCATAAAGACGTTTTCCGCTGGTTCTATGTTACACAAATAAAAATTGTACCAAATGTCGTTTGGAGGAAGAGGTGAAACTGTACATGGGTGCATTACAAATGTTGAAATAGGCTCTCCCGGATTGTCGGGCTTCTGCTTATTCTGAATAGTACTAAGCCGTGGTACTCCGAAAGGCCATTTAGTGAAGTCAGTATGCAGGAAGTACAGAATTTTAAGCTCACAAATTTTCAGTTTTTCATTGAGAATGTTCCGCATTGCGGTTTAATGTCTTTTGTGAAACCAGGGAACTGACCAGACTAACGTGTACATTAAGAACGTCAGGACTTGCAGCTTTGGTCATCAGGTAATTGAATCAGCAGAGTAAAAGGCTCAGTTTCCAAAGCATCCTGAACGTGGAGCGTATCGGCGTATGGTGGTATCGGAATTCCAGCTTTGGTTTTAAGCGGAGTATAATGGGCCCATCAGACAAGGCAATGTGAATATACAGGGTGTCCCAAAATGATGTATTCGATTTGTTTCGGGAATAAAATCCAAACTACTCAAGCGAGGACTATAAACGATGATTCAAATTAAAGCTGAGTTTTTGGGATTACATCTCCTTAAATATCGCCGAAATCGCCGGGCTAGTTTAAAAATAGGAACCGGAAAACGATTTTTGGGGGAGTTTTAACATGGGCGTAAACGGCAGCTTCAAATCCATGCACAGGTCGAACGGTTTAACACACATCCATGAATTTGGACTTTTTCGAGAGCTAAAGACAATAGTAATTCATAATTAGGGTCGAAAGGTCATGTTGTAATTTTCTGAAGGTAGGGTAATCGGAGGTCACATTCTCAGATGACCCAAAATTTTAACCAAAACAGTAGATTGCTCTTGTCATAAGCTCTCGAAAAGCTATGGATTTGAAGCTGCCGTTTAGGCCCATGTTAAAACACTCCCAAAAATCGTTTTCCGGTTTCTATTTTTAAACTAGCCTGGCGATTTCGGCGATATTTTAGGAGATGTAATTCCAAAGACTCAGCTTTAATTTGAGTCGTCCTCGGTTGAGTAGTTTGGATTTTATTCCCGAAACAAATCGAATACATCATTTTGGGACACCCTTTTATATAAGTCAAGCAGAGCGGATGAAGTTCGGTGAAAGAATCCTCTGGATACTACTGTATGCGCACTTGTATACAAACTTTTTGTTGTAACTCAAGTTTTGGATCTGACCGTTACATACTCAGTCAGGACATTGTACATTTGTGAATGATTCATCTGCTTAAATTCCCATAAGCCTGCTAACAGTCCTGCAGCTCCCTACCCTCATGCAAGGATTTCATTTGCAGTTCTTTCTTCCCCACCGTCTTCTTCTCCAAAATGTACGAGACCAAGTGATAATGGTGTACTATATACTTGGATAAATAGATAGGACCGTCTGGGCATGTGGGTGCATATGCGCCGTGTTCTTAACATGAACAGCATGTTGTTTAATGTGTGGGAGCGAACTGGGTGTAATCTGATAGTGTGGTACACTCAAAGACAGGCCCTCTCACTCCCTCCCTCTCAAAGAAACCTGTCCACAGCCCGACCCGAGGGTCCCGCTCTGTCCGTTCATTAATTTCAAGAACATGCGGTGGACCAGAAGTCGTAGTGGTCATGGTCCACCATTATTGTTCCCCAAGTGCTTTACTTTACCCTCCATATTTGGATCTGACTGTATAGAATCACCATGTTTCCTAATTTTCATCCTCACCCGCGTGTTCCGGACACTTTAGAGCTGACAGTAATGGCCTCTTAGTATTCAAGTGTAGGAGCTGATGAGCGGTTTATTTAAACTCCTTCAAGCTTTTGTATGCAAGTGTGTGTATGTCGTCTTGGAGAGTCATATGGATTTTGCCTCTTTCACCGGAATAGGCTAATCATCAACGAGGAATTCACAAGTGTAAGGCACGCATCACCATGTGTTTAACGCTATAATCCCACACAAGTCGAGTCACTCACACACACCCATGCAAACATATAACCGCTCCGTACACATTGCACACGGCAGAGTAAGTTAAGGAGTGTAACACATTTGCGCTCGATGATGGAAATGACTCTGTTTTATCTCTCTGTTGACTCTGTTGATGACATTTGGTCTGTTTATACAATAATGTTAGTGTTGTGGACGTGGAAAGAACAGGTAAAACCCATTGAGGAGGTGAAAAGCTCAAGCCGGTAAAGGGAGTAGCGATAATAGCATTCGTCTCAAAACATCGTTTCCCTCTTGGTTAAAGTTAAGACTGTGACAGTCGTATGAATCACGTTGTAATTAGTCCCTCCATGTTTCCTCACTTATTCACTGATAGTTTTTGAATCTTATAAAGAAATGAAGACCGCTTTTGGGCTACTTTTTACATTTGCACCCCTCTACGACTATCCGTATGACTTGGGCGGCAGTAACTTTGGCAGGACGTTGGTGTAGTGACGAATGAGCTCTATTTTAGTTGAATTTGTGAATGGAGAACCATCAACTCGTTTGAATTTGATGTGAACCTGCAGAGGGCATACATGAATGTGTGTGTGTGTGTATATATAGAAACGTAGTATTTACTATTGTCGTCGTAAATATCGCTCTGCGTAGCGTAGCGATGAGAAGGTTGAGATTTATAGTGGAGCAGAACAGAAGGTAGTGGAGGAGCAGGACAAGACTCAAGATTCTGCGGTACATAATGAGCAAGAATAATAATCGTTGTGACAGATAAGGTGCACTTATACACTTGTCCTGGGTATAGCATCATTAGCTATGCTCACTCTCAGTCAGTTCCAATATCCACCGTTCGTATGAATGGATGAACAGTGCGTGTACGCTTATGTATGCTTGTGTGTGTATGCATGTACGTGTGGGTATCTGTGCGTCTGGCTGTGTTCGTCAGTTTCCATTTCTGTCTGACTTCACCACAACATATGCACAGACACACACACACACACACACACACACTGAGTGAGATTTGAGTGAAAATCTCAAGGAAGTTTGCTTTGCTACACGACTTTAAATATTATGTTTGGCGTTCTAATGTCTACACATGGAAGAGCATCATGCACTCTCCCCCCTCCTGTATGCCTATAACTAAAGTCAAAATGTAAACAATAGTCTTGGTCTCCTGAGACCAAGACGCATCATGGACCTACGGCTTGAAGCACTAGCTACACAAGTTTGTGAAGGAGTGAGTTTCCAACAACGTAGTTGAATACCATGTCTTACCCAACTTTTCTCCCCGATTAAACACGCAACGCCATGGTAGTAACATCTCACGTGCGTTACTTAAACCTCGTAGTGGGATGCACGACCGGGCCATTACTACCAAGAGTGGGAAGTAGGATTGGAAAAAGGTTCCAAATTCAAATCATTCCTGTGAGTCACATGCACAAACCGAACCATCTACCCGCGATTCTGATGAGGAAGAAAATTTACAATTTCCGACGACATCCAAAACGATGATGAATGGAAAATTAGAATTTCAAAATTATTTAATTTCAAGGATTTAATGGGACGACGACGACGACTGACTGACTGGCGCTGGCTAGAACTCTGATCGTATCAAGGAGTTGTCAAGGGAACTCCTGGCTTGACGACAGTGAAATGGTGAGGGTTGTGAGGCGATAAGGTGGGAGGAATATGAGGAAGAAGCGTGTGTGTATGCTTCTAATTTGCTCATGAGATTGTCATCGGGAAATAGTTCGCCAAGTTGTTGCTACTACAGCGAGCGGCTGAGCTATCTACTGAATGGGACTTGGTGCTGCCTGGTAACCTTGGTGTGCTCACTGAGGGAAGAGATGCTCTAGTCGGTGGAAATTACAGGATAAAAGTCAAGACTTTCGGCCGGCCCTCTTGTTTCGTGTGTATACCTCTTCGTCAGTCATCAGTTCTTTTGAGCAGAAGGAGGATTGGGAGGGGAAAAGGCTGCTGAGAATGTGTGACCTATTGTGTACAACATGTTGCTCCTGTTCGAGATGCCGGAGGAGGGAGAGAGAGAGAGAGAGACGGGGGGAAGATGATGGTTGCCTCACAGTTTTCGTAGTGGAGAAAAAGAAATAAATAGATCTCAACGGAGGATCCTCCTGTCACGTACTTTGTGTATAGGGTACAGGAGTATGTACGCGGGCAGGCACTTACAACAACTGTTGTACAACTCCAGGCAGCGGAGCTCTCTTCACTACTATGAGTGAGCGCATAGGAGCATCTTGTAGAGGAGTTGATCGAGGAGTGTTTCTGAGAATCGGGATGATTGTGCCATGGGATGAGGAGGAGTATGCCATATATACCCACAAGGAAGATCCACACGGAGGCAGAGAGAGAGACAGAGAGGGGGGCAGCTGCTACATGTTAGCGAGGTTACCAAGATTAATGCTCACACTGTTTTGGCAGTTGTTTCATATTTAGTGTCTTCGGAATCACTTGAAAAGATAGAAGACAGTCCGTGGAATTCATGGAGGAGAAGATTGTCCATGATTCCAGTTCTCTTCGCCTCCGCAGAGTTATGATGATTATTCTGGTCGCAATTCATCTTTAAATCTCCCTCCCGCACACATGAGAGACTTGTGTACGGAGGGTTGTACTGTACTATATGAATTATTAAGATTGATCGTCAAGATTTACAAGTCTCTTCCAGGAACAGCGTGTGTGTGTGTGTGTGTGTGTGTGCATGTGTGTCTGTCCTTGTGTGGTATTCAGTTTGGGGTTCTCGACATTTATTTTTATTTGCCCTTTTTTATACGACAACGACAACAACTTGGTCGTCTTCTTCCCCTGCCGTCCCGTCCCCTTTGTCGGGTGAAAGTTGAGACGGGGAGCACGTGTGGGGCAAAGGGGTAATGTCTGGAGTTGATGGATGTGATTTTTTCCAGGATTTAATGATGAGTCAAGTTGTTCTGAAGGGAAGCTTCGAACTGTCCCAATCTGCATGTGAGGATGTAAGGGAATATTTGAAAATATTTTGAAATTTTTTTCAAGCAATAATATGATGGCGCCAGGTTGGATTTTGGCACGGAGATCTCTGCCCTTGTCCCAGGTTTTCCACGGCACGATTAATTTCCCGTGGAGAGAGAGAAATGGGAGTGAAGACAGGAGTGCGTGGATTCCGCGACGGTGTAGCAACTTGGCAGTTAGTGCTATATAAGCGTCACTTTAGTGGTAGGATCTCCCCGGGTTGTGAGGCTGTACATGATCGTCTCGGTCTCGGATCGTAATAATAATAATAATAATAATAATAATAATAATAATAATAATAAAAATAATAATGTCGCTCCATTATTAGGCTTTCCAGAGCAAGTGGGGAGTAGCTATATAGTAGTTATATGTATGTTGTAGGCCTGTATTGGAAGTTTTTTTTGGGAGAGGTTAGAATAATGTTGAGCCGGGTGGTCCATGCTTGGTGCGTATGTACATGCTCTTGTTGTGACTACGAGTACGTAGCATTAAATTTGCCTTCTCTGTTTCTGTCTCTTGCTTTTTCTATGAGGCTCTACTACTTATATTTCATGGCCGTACGAATATGAATGGCGTGAGGAGATGACACATATGTGGGGAAATCAGTCCTTTGGGCTCCTGGACCTATACGAAGGCTCGTCAAGCTTGGCTCTTGGTATATATTTTTGTAGCTCCGCCGTCTGCATGATCGTCAGATGAGTGGGTTGACACACGTATGTGATTCTCATATGAAGTCTATATAGGATGAGATTGGAGGAGTGAAAAACGACCGTCGCAAAGTATACGGAGCTCCACTGTGGTTTATTGGATGATCTTTATGAGCGAGACGAAAGAGGTTTAATGACGCAATTGCTCGTCGGCTTCTTCAGTCTCGAACGCGCTGTCGATGGGAGATTTCTGTATATACTCGCCTCACATTCATACACGCACACACAAATACACATACAAGGAGGGTTTGAGAAGAACAACGGACTCTGATCCTCCGGGTATTATTATATTTATGATGATGATGAGAGTGTAAATATACGGTCTCTGTGTGAGTCCGGTCTAATGGTACAATGGGAAGACCATGTGATTCATGATAGCATGAGAATATATGGGGTATTTTTAAATGTTATTGCACACGTTACATTTTGCCAGTTTAGAGAAATTGGAGCGTGGAATAGAAGATACTATTTTTGATTTTTACTATTGTAGCTCTCAAGTCATGCTCATGTGTAATGTCCCATTGGGAAGTGACATTTATTGCTCGTAAGGACTTTGATCTATGTGTGCTGCCGGGTCGGGCTGTGTCTCAATGGGGGGTGGGTCAGTGTGGCAATAATTGCCTGCGTTGCGAAACGTAGGACTGGGCATGGGGGTAAAATATTTAAAAATATGTTGATATTTCCCAGCTTGAAAAAAGGATGAGAAATAGAATATTGGACAGGGTCTGGCACTAGGAGCGGAACCTTTGCTGCGGGTGTAAACTTGGGGTAAAAAGTCTGCTTATTTTAATGCTCTTTCTGAGGTTTCCCTGAGCATTAGCAAGTGTAGAATTTGCAAGTATTTTTGTATGCATGCGTGTGTGGGAATTTTTGCTATAAAGTCATGAAGTTTACCAAAATTTTCCACTAAACAAGTTTCAAATGTGTACCGAATGGGCCTTAAAAACTTTATGCGGGGAAGTGGCCAAGTGCGCACACGGCCAGATTGGGGTTGCAAACTAAATGGTTTCTCCCCGCTGAACCCTACACGGCCCGCATTATGAACTCTGCTGTGGAGACACATTTAGTTGCCATCTTTGCTGCCGTCGGTCAACTCTCTTGATCTTTTTTGCAACTTTTTATTCATTCAGTTTCTCAAGACAGATGCCCTACCCTGTGAGGGGCTGTAAAATATGAGTTGTCAACAAATTTGCACAGGCGTCCCGTTTATGCCGTAGTTTGTGCGTGCATGTGCGTACGTTTGAGTGCCGGGCGTGGGACTACCATGGGGCGAGGGGAACAATATCAGTGAATAATGTATCACAAAACTCGTAATGTATACAAGCCGATGAGCCTTTCGCTGTCTGTCACCCGGGGAAATCGGATCTGGTAGTCAGATACCCTGCCAATTTCAAAAGGGAGATGTGTTTAGTATACAGAATCCAATGAGTTGAGCAGTGGGTGCTTTCTTGCTCTTTGGTAATTTGGAACTTATAAGAAAAAAATAGGGAGTGAGGACAGCATGGGGAATATTTTGTACGTAGATGGGTGTGTGCGGGTGTTACTGGGCAGAGGCGGAGAAGGTGCTGTGAACTCAAAGTAGAAGTAGCAATAGTGGTGGTGATTGTTATTTTCCCGGGAAATCAGGGAAATGGTAATGGAAGGGTTGAGCGAGAGTGAGCACTCCCGTGTGCGCCTGTATATTAGTACAAATCAGGTGAAAATAGAATAAACTCGGAGTTTCAAATTTATTCCGTAATTCAATTGACTTGATTTTCTGCGTTACCCCGCAGCAGAAGAAGCGTAGGCACACCCTTCGAATCTTGTGAAGACGCGACATCATGAACGACGACGACGCTGATGGGAGCTTTGATATTTGCCCTCGAAAGAACATTTATTTTTCCGTGTCAGGATAAAACCCACCTTGAGATTTCCATGTTGACATTTGACAGGAGGCAGTAGCCAGGATTGAGGCTAGCATAGTGTACTTCTCCCAGTGTGTGAATACTCTACTCCTCTCGCGCATTAGTTTGTCGAAATTTTACTTTCAAGCACGGGAGCTACCTGTGGCGGTACTGGGATTTACTGATTACATCTTTTCGGTGTGGACAAACACTTTGGACATTATCGTGTACCAGTGTTGATTTCAATCCGTGCGTATTTCCCCTTATCAGGATCATCTTCCTCTGCGGAATCATGGAACGAGGTAAAAATCCTGAGCACAATTTAAGACGACTGAGGACTGTCGGCGGGGCTAATTAAGTTGGATCATCTGTTTTTGAGTTCGTTTGCCAAGAATAGGTAGTGGGAAATACGTGGAAGGAGTGCCAGAAACTGGGGGGAAATCAATTGGGCAAGTTGGAAGGGTCGCTTCTCCTTTCACTCAAGTGACGTCAATGATCACCTCCGTGTGGAGGCCGCGCGCTCCTTATAGAAATGCGACGGGCCAGATAGGAGTGATTACAAAGCCAAATATGTTAACCTGCCAGATCCTCTCCACTATTTCCGCGCATTAGCACCCGAACTGTGTATACCTTGCGGTAACTTCAGTTGAGGACTTGTTGTCTGGGCTCAACTTGAAGGGAGTCCGCCAAGAGGGCGGCGGCGGCGATTTTTTTGTCATCTTATGTGCAAATATTTCTCAAACTAACAATAATGATGGTACGCACTTGACTTGTACCATGTGCATATATGTTGGATTTGTAGAGAGATGTGAGCATGTGTTGGCTCATTTTTAACGGTAAAAGAATGACGACGCTGAAGTTCTGCGGACAAGCTGCATAATACTAATCTCTTGTCCCACTCTAATACTGCTGGACATTGCATGATTTTTTACGTAGAGTATAGTATGTACATACAATTTGTAAGCAACACCTTATTGCTCACTCTCATCTGCACACCATTGAAACACACGTATAGTGTGTGAGAGAGTTCAGAGGGTTCAGCCATTTGAAACTGATTACTACTTGTGTAAAGAAGCCATTTAGAGGATCGGGACTGTAATTTTGTTGAGAAAAGCCGACAGGAATTCTGTACTAGCGCTGCTATCGGGGCCTTTCTGGTCTGACTCTGTGAATGGAGCGAAGGAAAATCATATGCCTTTTGCTGTAATCCCTGCTTTTAATTATTTTTAAAATGGGTATTACCTCAACCTATGGGAGGAAAATTACTCGCCCTAGTGGCAGCTGGTGGACGGGATGTGTGAGCCCTTGACTTGTCACAGTTAGTTGTGACGAATTTGCAAAAGGGCAAAACTTGTTTTTAGCGATAAAAGTAGCATGACGGTGTAAAATTATTTAAGTTCCGACCGAGTCACTTTTCTTCCAGCACACACATGGGAACAAGTTGTTAAACTTTTTGAATGAAAGGGAAGGTGTGTGTGTGTGTGTGTGTGTGCATGTAAGTTGTTATGCGATCACGAGGGTGAAAGGAGTGCGCTGTACACCTGTTCCTAACTTGTTACGCTTTGCGGTGTGGTGGGAGTTTGTGGCAAAAAATCAAAAGGTTTACAAACAGAGTGTTATTGTCATTATTGCTGAATCCATTTACCGTAAAATTATGAGAGCCGCTGTGGTAATAGACGAATGATTGGGGTGAAAGCCAGAGGACGCGAACGGCCTAAGTATCCCCTAACGGTTCCCTTTGTCGCCTTTCCCCCTCGGCGTGTGAACAGGGATTATTGGATCCCCATGATCCACCTGTTACCCTCACAACTTGTCCAACAAAGGCGACATCCATATGTTTATTACGGATTTTATGATGAGCGCTCTTTTTGTCCACTTGTAGGTGACGCGGTTCGATTTGGGATCTCCATCAAAAATGCCGCCGACGAGTATGGGAATAAGTGGAACGGAGCCGAGCGTGACGCCGATGGAAGCGGGTGGGCGAATTAAGCAGGAGACGGTTTCGGACGAAGAATTCATCAGCCCTTGTCGACCCATTCAAGGCCGCTCTTCAGGGCTCTCCAACCGAGCGAATCGAGGTGGGCCCTGCTCCATCCAGAAGGTACCCTCCCTGTCGGACCTCTCCGACCCTGAGAGCTCCAGCTCTCTAGGTAAGTACAACTGTCAGAGATATTATGTTCAACACAGTTGACCAAATCCTCTCAAGTTCATGAGTTCATGTCTGTGCCTTGCGTTGCTTATCATCATTCCCTAATGAGCATATATGGGCTAACGAGGCATATTTCACATTAACAGTTGCGCGCATATTTGACAAATGTAAAGAACCAGTCACAATTGGATTGATCCATCCACTCATTCCAGGAACGCACGAGCAAACTGTATATTGTTTTAAACTAACACTCTTGTGAAGCCGGACTCCTGCCTGATTCAATCCTGCTATTTAATGTGTCATCAGAATCATTGTGATAATGAGGCTGCTATTTGGAAGAAGGGTGGACAGGAAATGCAAATCTATTTGAGTGGTCACAATTTGCCATGTTTGCATCCCCGCAAAGTACGTACTGTCATCACAGACCTGGGCCTGCATTGCGAGGTTGACAATGGAAGGCACGAGAGAGCCGTGCTCACACTACTGTACTTTTACTTACACCATATTTTTCAAACCTGCTCGCACTATTAGTAGAGATTCTAAGATACTTGACCGCATAGACTGACTGTTAAGGTCGTAAAGTGAAGTTGAATGAGCCTCCATTTGCCCCTATACGCAAATAATAATAAATCTCCATCTGTACTGCGCTGGTTACGTGTAAAACTACTGGGGAGTTTGTATCTGTGTGTGTGTGTGTGTGTGTGGGTTAATGATGTGATGATGAGGGCAATTCATGCCATCTTATCCTTACGCTTCTAATTCCTCAATCGTCTGTACATTGATTTAGTTTCATACTCTCGTACTATACACACTATCCCCGTGCTCATCATTCCTTAATCAGCAAGAAAGGCGATGATGAGCGTACGGGACATTTGGATATGTACATGTGCTCTGCAGGGGCATTGCGTGACAGGCTGCAGTAGAAGACCGTCGTCGCATACTCTTCACGGCATATGTAGTCACCACTCGCTCTCATGTCGTTAAATAAAGCTCTGTCATCATCATTAATTGAAAATTAACTCCAGTCAATTTATTTTATTGTTCTGTCCCATCAGTTCAGTTGTGAAAAATCCTGCCCCGTCAAAAATGTTCCACGAGGAGCCCCGTTGTAGTTAAACTCTTCATAGTCTATACCCATAGTGCCCCCTGACACACTGTAGTGAAGTATCGAATTTGTTATTGGGATTTGTCAATTAGTGAAGATCCATAATGTGTGTGTGTGCCCATTAATCCCTTCATTGTTTTAAAATTGACGCTAATCAAGTCCTGTAGTTCCCAAGTAGAGCGTGTGTGTGTGTGTGTGCGGACCACACGGCTCCGGGCACTCCTTTACGTACACTCCTCCATATGCATATCGGGATTCTAAATGAATAACTCGACCTGTTGCGGGGATATTGTAAAAGTGAAGGGGAGTAGTGGTGTAATGAGGAAGAGATCTATTTGGATTGGATTCTGCATTGAATCACTGCTGACCCTCGTAATCCATTTAAGAGTTGTACCTCCAACGGCAGCGACAACGACAGCGAGGAGGACCAGCTTGAAGTTGAATCATCAGCATCGTCCAGGGTGCGGGTCTCTACTGCCATAGTAATAGTTTTCCCCAATCAAAAAGTGAAGGGTCAGTGGGGACACGAAAAGCGACGGTGGGGATTATGAATGACTCGTGTGTGCAGTTACTACTAATGAGCCTTTGACTTTGACCCACAGAGTTTTGGATTTCCTAGAGCGAATGGTGACCTTATCGGGTTTCCGCGTAAAAAGTGTTTTTTTTACCAGCTTGGAGTTACGAGCGAGAGTGATTGATAAAAAAATGAATGCTGGGAGGTGATAAGACTATTTCTAGGGTTTGTAATTATACATTGCAGTACAGTGAGCAGAGCACAATATTAGTTGAAATCCCCCTCCCCGTCCGTATGAATGGATGAATCGTAAGTGCCATTGATTTCTTCTGCCCGCGGAGATTGCTAGAAAGAGTGTGTGTACGATAAGGGAGTAGTGCACGAGTGAAATTTTTGAATGGAGGAGTGACCCAATGACCCCTAGGTGTGACGTCAGAAGCTATGTCGTGTGCTATGAGTAAGGATATGATGCTTTTAGAATGTTTATCTGACCCGCGGGCTATAGTGCAGTTGATGGTGAAGATCGGCGTTACAGAAGGTGAATGTCGATTTCCGTGTGTGGGCATGATGAGGATTGTGTGAGCAATAGCGTTTCATTCTGCGCACTGGGTTCCCCTTCACATGGGGACGATTAGGCTGGAGGACTCCATAAAAGTGTTGCTTGAAATCGGAACCCTGCAGATGTATATATTATGTGCTGGCTCTGGTGACGGAGTAATCTGGCCCGTCTTCACAATTGACTTGTTAGGAGAGTGGATCTTTTGAAAGCGCTTGAGCTCTCCGCCGGAGCAGAATGATAATAATATTTTTGCAGATTTAATTGCTTGTAAATTGGAGTAAGTTCCAAAGTCAGCACCATCTCAAGTAGATGATGATACCAGTGTACTGTGTGGTGCGGAGTAAGAATCCAAATCCGTCACGATTTAAATGAGGCTATAGTTTACATCCCTAATTCTGAGCCAAATGTTATCAAGGAACTTGTAAGACATGGTTGTAAGTACTTAGTGTCATATTTGGTTTTTACTAGGATATGTGTGTGGAGCTACTTTAGGTGGCCAAGAGATGAGCTCTGAATCCAATGTGCGCATGTGCTAGTGCATGTAAAATGTACCCCTTCATGCATTAGAGACTCCCTTCCAGTTTCCCACACTTGATCTCAAGGTCTCTTGAGGCTTGATCATATTGGATTAGATTCATTGTATGAATCATGTTTGATAATGGCAGTAGAAGCTTTATATGAACCAGTCTTTATGGATGTACGGGACAGAAACGGCTGGCCCTTGTTGTGTTGCGGCTCCGTTGAATCTCTCTCTCTCTCTCCTCCACAATAATAATGTGAGGACGTGAGGGTGGATTTTCTGGTGGTGGTGGTGGTGTGGTAAGTATGAGCGGGTTGGGAGCATGCATGAAGGAAGCCCATGATCGGTCCTTTTAAACTGCTACAAAAAGACTGAGGATGATGATGAGTATTTTTGAGGAATGAATGCATGTGTGTGGACGGGGACTTGTCGTCGACGGTTTTTTTATCAGTGACCAGTAGAATGTATAGTAGTAGTGGCTGGTAGCTGCAGTATAATGCTGGAGACTGATAGAGTTCTACTCCGGCCCCGATTATGATTGCATGACGTCCTGGTCCCAGCTCCGTGTTTATTATATTTGGAGACAAAAAAATGGGAACGGGAGAGAGATGTGGGAGGATTTATAAGTGTACTATGTGTACTATATGCAGGCGTGTGTGCTGTTGGGGACTATGTATCTTGTGTTCGTCGGAGGGATGGCCGCCGCCCATATGTTATTCACATGATCGGGATTCGGCTTTGTTAGGTTATTATAATGGGAACTGTGTTTGGATGTGTGTGTGTGTGTGTGTGTGTTTGTGTGTGGATGGGCTTCTTTTCCTTATTGTCACGAAAGGGTCATGATGTGATGTACTCTGGTGGTGGTAGTAGTAGCAAAGTAGAGTGTAAGGAGCCGTTAGGATTATCACGTATGGCTCTCCGTAGCACGGCTGTTGTTGCTACCACCCCGACTCATTTTTCTTCCACCGATCATCGTAATGAGGTTGGACATAATGGGAGGTACATGCTGTCAGGGGTAGTATATGAATTTATGTACTTGTGTGTGCTCAAGTAAGTGTATACCATCGTGCTGGATGTGCCTCTGAGCATCAGTATTGTGTGTGTGCGTGTGTGTTACTTAATAATATGGAACCCTGCTGGTTTCCCGAGAGCGCGAATATATACAGAACAGAGAGAGAGAGATGTGGTAACAAAGGCAGAGATTTTTATACAAAGTGGATGGAGGATAGGACACATCTCATAAATTTCTATTTTATTGGATTTAAATGTGGGTGCAGAGAAGTCTTTGGTCCTCTGTTTACTTTCTTTTTCGTCATCTCCATTTTTCATCCTCCCCTCCCGCATAGATTCTTCCCGCCACTGCTTTGTGGACTCCACACTTTAGTGTCTTCCTGCAACGGATTCCTAGCGACTACCTTTGTCGCCTCAAGACGCTGTGGATTAAGGGTATTAATAATTTATCACAATGACGATGGCCCTTGTAATCAATTGCCTTTGAGCTGGACATGGATTTGATATGGGGGTTCCATCCTATGTATATTGAATATAGTTTATGTGCGTACTTTGTTCGGCTGGGATTTGTGACTTTTAGGAACGTCTGGCTCTAAGTGTCTGACCTAATTTCCATATAGTTTCACTCCCGTAGAAATTGACTGCTCTTCAAACTAATGTGGTACTTGGGCTCTTTCCACACGGTGAGGATGGTGACGGTGATGACGGTAATAATGACTCCCCCAGGCTCCTTGTAACGCATTCATATTAATGTGTGAGGGATTTTCCTATTTTTCTCAACGGACAGCAATTGCGACGATGGAAGTGGAGTAAATCTTGAGGGAGGGCGGCCAATATGGTGGCCGTTGATTGTTAGTTACTCTGCGGAGAGAATCACATATATGTCTGGTGTGTAGGTATGTAGAAGTGTCTTTGGAAGCTGGAGGAGGAATGATTTTGGGTTGAATTTTCCAAGGCTAATGGGCATGTGTGCGTGTTTGTATATGTGTAGAGCTGGGCTTTTTAACTGCGGCAATCTGTGTGTGATGTGAGCGTGTATGTGTGTGTACACATGCGTAAGGGACTGCACAAAGGGAGTGCTGTGAAGGAGGCTGTGTGCATATGTGTGTTGTGAGTGAGTGAGTGAGCAAGCCTGGGTCGAATTTGTCGGAGAGACTGGAGGGGGAGTAACCATGGTCGGCCGTTGGAGTAATTCTGATGATCGTCGCGTAGTATTAGTGGGGTCCCCACTCCTCACACATGGCCTTCCACGGCAGCTACATATGGGCGAGCGTTTCATTCATGAAAATCTTCTGGGAAAGAGCTGGAGGCAAAAACCTTACTCTCGGCGCTGCCGGTACTCCTCCAATGGTGACATAGTGAGGGGCTTCATACACTACGTGCTTGTCTAACAGGAGAGATGGGGGAGTGAAAGGGAAGGAAAACCGTCCAGTCTCAATCTCCTGTCTTAAATTACGTCTTTTACACATTCACACGAACTGGGATGTTGATGGTCGGGGTAAGCAAGCGCTGATGGTTAAGTATCATTTTTAGATGGGGGATAATCATCATCGTATATATTTGGCTCAGAGTTGTTGGCTACCACAGGGTCGGTCGGGGCGTACATAATCAGACGCATACGTAGGAGGTTGTGGGAATAATGTGGGTATCCTCCTCTATGGAGTACACGGGTGGAGGAGTAGCATATGTACGCCTGTATCCGTGTGTGTGTGTGTGTGTGTCGAGGTACAGAGGGGCTCAATGTATGGAGTCAGTCATGAAGGCAAACAAGTGTTACTTGTTTTATGCCCAAACTTTTTCCTATACGGACACACGGAGAGGACCGAGTCTAAGATGTCAGTAATGTGGAACAGTGAGACTAGGCTGAGGATTTCTCTCCCACGGATCCTTTCCTCATACCCCTGACTTTTTATGTCGGAACAGGTACAGAGAGCGTCATCATCATATGGCAAAGGTTCAGGTGGAGGTGGTCGTAGGAGACCCTTATACTTACGACGAGCTCACCCACTCATGCGAAGGTGAATCGTAATGTGACTCTTTGATGCAACTAATTGAGCGTAGAAATATATATTCCTTTATGCGGAGAAGGCACTACAGTGGCTCGATACTGTGAATGCATGGAGTATGGACTTTGAGGAAGTGCAGTAGTGCTCCGTGTACGATAATAATGGATTCCAATGTACCAAGTCCCTTAACTGCTATAATTGTATGCATCTTTGTATGTCCACATATACTAGGCTAGACCGTACTGATGGTGTGGAAAGAGATGTTCTGATTGGAAACTTGGAGATGAGAATGTATGGACGAGGACAGTTGAAGAGTAATTATTATTAGTGCATGTGTTTTGATTAGCTGTATCCTGTTTGGTTGAAAAAAAATCCAATACAAGTCTACTGCCATTGCGGCAAGAAAAGCAGCTGGGAGGTGAGTCAACTCTTACAAACTCCACAGTGTCTTGCACGACTCGGTGCGTTTAATGGCATGTTGACCCAATCGGACTGCCCTCCTTGAGCTACAATGGTGAAATAGGGTACAATGGTAACTATGTGGTTTCTGCCAGCAATTTCGTTCCCGACAAGTGGCCGGGGAACGAATTCTGTGGCTTCCTCTTTGGATCTTGCTAATGTGAATTATAAATGAGAGGATTTGAGGTGTAGATATAGAATGTGATGTGATGAAAATCCAAGGGGATCGTTCTGACTGGCGGAGTGTCAGGTGGTGGCGACAGGGGTGATATATACGGCGGGTAATGTGGAGAATAAATGGGGAAATGCCGCATTTCAGGTTTATGGAACTCCGTCACAGAGCTCATATGGCTGCTAGAGGAGAACTTTGAGCGAGATCCCTCTCGTAATAATAGAGCTACTCTGAGCATATATTCCTGATGTGTTCCGGCGGCGCTGTTCTCATTCAGGGCCATTTCAATATTCTCTCTCGGGATTTTCCGCGGAAATCTTGATACCTGCGGGGAAGATATATTTCACGGTGACAGCTCGTGCACACTTAATGCAGTCATGTGGTCGTGTTTTTTTCATTCAACATTGGCCAAATTCATATGACTTATTTTGAGAGAGGTTGATGTAAGGACGGCTATTTCCAACTTGATGTTTTCCCCTCAGTCAGTCAGTATGATGAGACACTGTGACATTGACGACATGTAGTCAATGACTCGAATGAGCGACATGCAATAACGTTGATGCTACTACGACAACTTCTGCATCACTGAATTTATGCTTCGGGCAGAGGAGGTGGTGTATGAGTTGGAAAAACAGGGAAAACTGGAGGGGGGTCTTGTAGTAGTGACTTCCATGATACACAACGGTATGAGGTAGGAGGGCTCTGGTGGTACTGAGATGTAGGTCTGTTTGTTGTCTTCCAGCAAAGCTTGTTTTCCTTTCTATGGGCATACGAATGGTGATGATGTGAGGAGGTTAGGTCTGAGTTATATTGTCGTACGTCTTATTCTCAGTCGTCGTAGTCACTTGAACTACTTTCCATGACATGCTCCTCGGTCCGACCAGCCAAGAAAAGCTCAAGTTATTATTTTGGGAGCTAATGACGTGGAGTGAAGCACTTGTGTGTGTGTGTGTGTGTCGACAAGTACAGCATTTGGTTTTATGAACTCTCTCTTTCGCTCTCGCAGGTTTCAGTGGAGTCAGGTATGGGGCTATTTTCACACAGCACATTAGAGTTGCACATAATAGTAGCTGAGAAGCTGGGATAGAGGGATATCCAAACTGTGTAGTTTTGCTCTGAAGTGGAGATTTACACAACCCATTATGAACGTTAGTCGAGCACGAAGCACGACAACAACAGATTCCAGTATTTTCTGAGAACACACAAGAATCGTAGGGAGAGGTTAGCGCCACCAAGTGTGATGAAGTCAAACTATTTTCAAGCCATCAGTTGGTGGCTCACAGAAGTTTTTCCTACTTTGTCTAAACTGCGATACCAGTTAAATAGATATCAGGCCGCGAGAGGGAGTCACTGTTTTTCGGCCATGCAAGGTGAAAGTGACCCTGTTGCCGGGTGTCATCGCTTTCCCTAAAATTATTTCTCAACCTGATCCTAAACATTATTTTACCAGCATTTCTCACATGCAGGGCCGTCATTTTCAGGAACTTTCAGGAATTTCATAAGAATTTTGCTCATGTTCAGACTTGTTTGTGCTGTGCTATAGGGATGTCTTAAAATTTTGACACTTGTTACCGAACTCTGTGCGATGATGGAACTCAATGAAATGTGAAAAGTAGGGGGCATCGGAATAGAACAGGCTAAAAGTTGGAGTTTTAAAAAATAGTGTGCAAGTTCCAGTTCCATTGTGCATATAATAAAAAACTTTGTTAGCTTATGCTGTGGCAAGTTGAATTCCCACTGAAGTTGATGATCGCCATGTAACACTGAGAGAATTTAGTTGAATTACAGTTCTTGCAACCGCCGAGTAGGTTGAGACGGTGAAGTGCATGTGTGTGTGCAGACAAAAATATATTTTTTCTGGATTTACTCTCGCTTGTATGCTCCTTGTTTCCCACTCTCGCAACCATCCCATCCATACCCACACCCTCACCTGTTCCCTATGGTGGTTCGGAAGATGGTGAGGTGGAATAGTAATTATTATTTACATTGGAAGGCCCATTTGTGCGCCCACATATCCACTACTATGCGTATGCTATGGGTCCTTTCGTGAAAAGTCTGAGAGGGAAGGGGGATCGGAGTGATGGCCACTGACTGGAGAGAATGAGTAATTAGGGAATATATTATGGACAGGGAGTCGTATATGACTGGTAAATAGGAATACTTCCATGGGAAAATGTGTAGCGTGGGAACGAGGGGCAAAATGTGATATTATCAGTTTGGTCCTGCAGTCATCCCCCTATATACATATATGCGTCGTATGCATTAATGCAGAGGAATCCACTTACTCACACATGCACACATGACACGATATAGCCCGTCTCCCTCCCGTATTGCCCTTCTGTCCATCACCTCCAAAACTCACTCCACATACGCATACACAAACGCACGCACTCACATGTGTCCGTGCGAAGTTTATTAAGTGGGAGTGTAAAAGTTCAGGGTCCATTGCATACGCTTAAAGTTGGAAGACTTTTAGCTTTATGGCCATGATCTTTGTTCGGGTGGAATAATCCTCGCATAGAGATAGTTGCACAAGACCAGGAGTCCACTAGGACGAAAGCCAACACTCACTGCCATTTCGAATAGATTATCACTGATTACAGTCCATTGGCTATGTTATAGACGAGCAGTTAGAGAAAAACTGGATGAGGTAGTACAGCGGAGGGGGGTATAGACACTCCACAGACTACTAACAGTTGAAGCTTCCAAGTGAGCAAGGAATCCCTGTGAAAATTTTTCTGTCTGGTAAACAATGAGGTGGGGGGGGGTATGGGGACCAGAGGTGATTAATCCAACTGAAAAACGGGTGAAGCTTATAGGAGGACGGGTCTTATCTCCTGATTAGTTTTCTGCAGTGGATGCATGACTGGACTTGATAACTAGCACTTGCCACTTAGAGTACAGTAATTTCAAATGCAATGGTGAGAACTTTATGCTGAACAATTCCCAAATGCCGTCAAATTCCCTGGGTTTCCCTCTATTTTGTAATGGGGTGCGTAGGTGTACGTGGGGTAGAGCTACTAATTGATGTGCTGGTCCCCGTCAAATGCCATGTGAAAGATTTATCTGGGAACAGGAATTAACTCTTGACAGCTGTGTTCCTTTAACTGTTCTTCCACTGTTCTGTGAATGTGCTGAAACTTACACTCACTCGACTGGTCAGTCAGCATGGGAGACTGATTTGCGAATAAGTTGAAGAAGTCGATTAAGTATATTATGCAATATGGACAGGTGTGTGTACAGGTTCGCTGTTTTGCTGTACAGGGACGACTTTTATATTACTGCGTGGTCTCTGATTTTTTCATACGTCACATCACTGGTGATGGAACTATGGCTGAATATATGGTTATGGTGAGGGAATTTATAGGGGGCAACATGAGTGGGAAAAAATAGAACAAGTTGAGGGCGTAAAATTCCGTACAATAGTAATGTTTTGGAATATTCAGGCACTAGTTTTTGGGATGAGTGGGGATGAAGATGACTGGAGGCCAGCGGGTTGACAGGGTCTCACAATGTTGTCAGTGCTGGTAAGTTGAGTGTGTGTGTGTGTGTGTGTGTGTGTGGACGGCAGATACGATGTTAATTTATGTAATACGTTAAGAAAGGGGTGACGACGACGATGCTGATGCTGGTGAGGAGGAGGAAGAATATGGGGAGGGGGTGCATGGATAGCTCGAGCTCTACTACGTTCATTTTCATTTATTCCATGATGGCCGGAAGTACGGCTGGTGCTCCCGTGCGCAGTATAAATGAGTCCGGAGTGTATGTATGTATGTATATACCTACACATTACGATGAACAAAGGGGAGAGCCATGGCCATAGAAGAACAACAACAAGGAGAGATAGTCCTTACAGATACTGTACTCAGCAGATAGCAGTTTGGATCATGTTGTTGATGATGATGGAGCCCGTGTCTGGTTCCAAATAGAATTTAGACAGGAGAGTGGATGTGTGTGAGATGGACTATTGTGTATAGTGTTTTCGTACATATATTTGAGCACAAGGTATGCTCGAACATTCAAAGTCTTATTATTATTATTACATATATATACTGTGGCCCAGAAGCACGGGGTAGCCCGCGTTTTTCCCATACTCGCCATAAAACCAAACGGCTTTATTGTTCAAATACTAGTAGTAGTAATGATCACCTAATAACTTTTTCCCCTTGCCATCATCCTCCTCCCTCTGCCATTATTATGCATGGTGAAGTTCAAGTTTTTACGCTGCCACACTCACCTTGCTCGCTGTATGGTTATCTTCCCCCTGATTTTTGAATTTTAGTTAACCCCCTTCGGAATGATAGTTGATAGTATAGGTTGCCACTCTTCCCGGTTCCCACTCAACCAGGTCCATTTACAACTTCTGTGTCCATCCGTGCATGGAACTGGCGGAGCCATTCATAGTATTATTTCATCCCCTTCGTATAAAAATCTAGTTTCTCTCCGTGAGGATCATTTGTTGCTCCATTGGATTGATATTCTACGTGACTGGGTGGAATGTTTGTACGAATGTGAGAGTACTTTGTCGAAAAGCTGAAAGCCGGAGACGTTTCTTATCCGAAATCTGGATTTTTGATGAGAAAAAGCAAGGCAAAGTTGGGCATTAAGGGATAAGAAGGCTTCACTGGTGTGCCCGCATAATTTCCTCTACTGCGCACATTTCGTTCCTCGCTCTTAGTAATATTTCATTAGTGAAAAAGATCCGCTAATTATATCATAATTAATTTGTCACATTTTCATGATTTCATGAATTTCTGTACAGTTTTTTTTAAGTCTTCGAATCAAAATTTCAAGATTTATGAAATTAAAACAACCTCTAGAAAAATGCCGTATTAATTGAGACTCACTTGTAAAGTTAAAGCTTTGAACTTTGAAGCCGACGGGTGGTCACAACTAGTGTTTTCAACGCTAAGGATTAGCCATGGAAGAGCTGATGTGTGTGTGTGTGACTGTGGGAAACCGTTATATTATAGAGGCGAACATGCGGGGATGTTTCCATGGAGTCCGTTACTAGCAGGGGATTGCACGAAAGCCTCATTATTGTCATTATTATTACCGAATCCTCTGTGTGTGTACGTACACTTTCTTACTGGAGGGCGGGAGAAACTCTAGGTAAATTAGACAGGAAAAAAGATAGAGGAATATGTGTGTTGGTTGTATGATATTCAGAAAAAGTTCTATGGTGACGTTTGCTTGATGAGGCATATATGCATACAGACAGACAAATGCATACACACAATCGCCGTTTTGAGCGGAAGTGACGGGGTGGGGTAACCTTTTAATGCATGTAAGACTGCGCGGAGTGAATGAAGCGAGGTAGAGGTGGAGGCGGAGGAGAGCAACAGGTGTTGTTATTGCTTCTCACTAGATTAATATCACATACATGTATGGACCCCTTCCACGCTAGCTAATGTTCGCCGTTGTTTATCCTGGTCTCCAAGTCCCTCCGCTGACGACGTCTCTTACACAAATTCGCGCTCGTCGTTCCAAAACCCTATAAAGTACTGTTATATAGAAGCTCAAACTCGGAGCAAGTCAAGTCCACATACGTCAGGCGCTGATCCTCTCGTGGGATTAGGTAGTGGTAAAGAGGTTTGGAGCCACTGCGTTTGTCCAAAGTGATTTTAAATGCATTGCTGCCGCGGTCCGTTGACACACAAGTATAAACACACACCCACTCACACACATGGAGGTTGGCCGAAGGGGTCGAAAATACTAGGTGTGTGTCCCCCCACTTCAAGTGTATCAGCAATGTGTGGCTTCTTTGTGTATGATTGATGCATTTTTATGTAATTCCGTTCTGCTCCTTGCACCTCATAATCTGATAGCTTCTGCCCTAATGAATCCTGAATGATCATTCCCATTTCTATAGCAATATACTATGCCTTCCTTCTTTTGTCGCCATCATACGTGGACCATTGAGCGAGCATTCATATTCATATGGGGGCCATTACAGAGCGTGTGGAGAGACGTCATGATGAGGATGGTGGCGTTGAGCATGGAGATGATGATGATGGTGAAATGATGATGCGCTTTACTCTTCTGCATATAATGTGCAAAAAGTCGCATTGTCTATGCCACAAAGGGATGTACATCAGATGGAACAGCTCGGTTCGTCTTCATAGGAGGCGTGTTACGCAAACTTGAAGGGGTACCTGTTGTC
Source organism: Pseudobourletiella spinata (assembly GCA_009870155.1). Classification (NCBI taxonomy): domain Eukaryota; kingdom Metazoa; phylum Arthropoda; class Collembola; order Symphypleona; family Bourletiellidae; genus Pseudobourletiella; species Pseudobourletiella spinata. Next base: position 31,110 of record WJFA01000504.1, read on the forward strand.
CTTTAATTGCGCTTAAGTGCTCACCCCGTGTAGTGTGGAGGCTAGCCTGTATATTTCATATTTGAGGTACCATTGAACTTAGCAATGGTTATAGACGTGTACCAGAGGCGTCACACTGTAGGCTCCGTAAATTCTCTGCGGCTCCGCGCCATTCTTTCCTGGTTCGTTTGCCAGCAAAGAGGAGAGTCAGTGAGGCTTGGAGGGTATAGTGTATTATACGGCGGGTCCTCTCGTCATCGCAGGAATAATTATTGTAACAAAAGTGGCTACGAGTCATAAAAAAGGTTGGAAAAGTCGAGTCGTTTTGTACTCACAGGCCCCGTCTGACATTTGCTTGACAGTGGTGTGTACACGGAGTGTGTGAGGAGGCTATTATTATTGCTGCAACTCCGAGAGACTTTTATCTTCCAACGACATGACATGACTATATAGAATTTTGCAGTGGAGTATGGATATATATGTATGAATATAGTGGAATGGGAGCGTTGAGTCCTGGGTAGAGTTGGCGTAATTTTTCTGTAGGTGGTTGTTACATGTCATTGTTATGCAGCTCAGAGGGAGAGAGAGAGAGAGAGTAATTTGCCACTGTCATTTGCACTGGGCAAATGGCTTTGCAACTTTGGGGCGGACGTTACGGGTCAGGAGAGGTCATTGTATTCAAGCTTTGGCAAACACAACATGTGAATCTAATTTGTTAAGTGTATCACTACCCAAAAAGTCGGTTCATTCTTCACGGTCATTGTAAATGGCTACTTTCCGCTGTTTCCATGGTCACGACGCGGTCGTTGTACATATATCCATCCAGAAAAATTCCCGCCAAAGTCCTGGCCTGATTTTTTCGCACGTCATAATTAAGACAGTGATCAAGGGTATGGTTCGTGGTAGTCGTGACAGTTGTAGCAATTTATTGTGAAGGGTCATCCCTATGTGGAACGAATCCCATGGTGGAAACAGCTGGAGAGAGGCTGATGATTTTTATTATACGGTTTAATCGGAGGAAATTATTCGGAAAATGCCACCACACTGTCCATTCATGAATTCAGGGGCTCCATTGAAACGAACAGTTTTTTTGCACTCGGATGGCCGTTCCAAGGAAAAAACGGCGAGAGCAGGAAGTGAAGCAAAGACGTTTGAGTAATATAGAATGAATTCTGGTGAGTCATCACCTCTGTTCGCGGGTTTTTGCACTGGTCCTGCTCCTAATGAATTTCCTATTCGAACAGTGTTCTGCCCACGGTATAAGAGTAGTTTTGAGCGAGCGGGAACGCAGAATATTTTAAGGGCTATGGAACCAATTTCTAAGGAAGAATGGTTTTAAGTTACGCACTACTGATTTCAAAAAAAATAACAACTGTCTAGCTCAATATCTCATCAGAACAGTGAATACGTGGGCTGAGGATGAAAGCATGTAAAATATTTTCAAATTTCTCTATCTCAGGACAGCTCGCACTGCCTGCTCGTTCAGAGCGTGAACAAGTCCCCCTACTCATATCAGAGAACTAGATCTCGCCGCCGATCCTCAAATCACAGGAAATAACAAGTTTGAAACGGCAGTTGTTGCTGTTGTCTGCCCAGAGAGAGGGAAAAGAGAGGGGCAGTGCGTGGGTGAACTCATAATTTTTCATGTGCCTTGCGCCCCGTACTTAATTCCTAATAATTACACTGTTTTGAATTATACTCTTTTATTATTATTATTATACGGCCATCTCGAGATCATCAGACCTTTTTTCACCCCTAGTGAGCATTCCCATGGTAATGTGCTTTCCCCTTGGAATTATCGCGGTGATGAGGTAATTTAGCGGGAAATTTGCTCAAGTTCTTACAATATATATTTCTACGGCTAATCTCGAGTACTGTTACCATCCCATTTTATGCAGAGGTGAAGTCCGTAAGCTCTGTCCATAACATGCTCATGATAATATACGAGGCGTCAAGTGAAGATGTTGCGGTTATATTGTAATAGAGTCTTCTGCACGGTTATCAAGTACGATGACAGCTTCTATCCGCTCTTCCATCCAGCAGTTGTAGCAACAGAAGGGCATTAAATCAGAGGATATCCATATACTTGGGGAGAAGAGATAAGGCCAAGTATGTGGTCATATGGGATGAACGAAAGGAGAAGAAGCAGAAGAATAGAATCTTGAAGACGAAAATATTTTGAAGCAAATCCCATAAGGATGCACGCAGTCCTTGTCTTTATCAGGGAAATGAGAGCAGTTCAGCTCCATGTGTGTATGGATGTGTGTGCGCTCATGAACACTAGGAAACATCCTCTTTGTGATTCTCAGTATAGATAATCCCCGTCAGACATTTTATCTGCTCGTAACGGTCGCCTATGTTTCTATGACGGTCGAAAAGCCGAGTTTGTATGCCTGTGCGTGTGCGAGAGACAATAATTCTCATTTTGCATATAAGCAGCCTCGTTTTCAGCCCCCCTATCATACGCATATGCTTATAGTTACAATCGGCTGGGAATGGGAACCCATGAACAGGTTGGGTTGGAGGAGTGTAAAAAGTAGACAGGTCAACATTGAGCAATTAGTCTGTGCTTAGGCTGAGCAAGAATTATAGTGCGCAGAATTTTCCATCATCGCTCATTGAAACAGACTCTTCGTTCATATGCAGCAACGATAATAAAATTATGAATCGTACATGTGAGCTTCCCAGGGTACCCGAACCTCTCTATGAGGAAGGCCAGTGGCTGGGTATAGAAGACGTGTAGACGTAGAAGGGATCTATCTAGGTGAAAATTTAGCTGTATTAGGTGATCTAGCGATTAATTGCGCGGAGGATTAACACTACTGGAAGAAAATATGCTTCTAGTTGATTTCATGTGGGAAATACGTGTGGAATTTTGCCACTGCCTTTCGTAATGTCTGATTGATTGAACTAGACGCAAGTCCTGGTAGTTTCCAGCTTAGGTTCTGTGCAATTGAAGGAGAATCGCAGAAGTACTTATTAGCACGTACTCCATAACCCCCTGAACAACAAGTGAAACTTGAATTTCATTCATTTCATGCAATTCATGCATACAGAAATGCCTCCATTCATCCTGGCTAGATTTCCAGACTGGAGACAACGGATATCGTCGTCGTGCTATAACCTTCTTACGTTTTTATCGTGTGAGTGGGAGAGAAGAAGAGCATGAAAAGATACTGGATGGAGGGGCTCAAGTTGGAAAATTGTGAACCGGAATAATAAGGTGGTTCATATCGGATGTCTGCCATGTCTTTAAGTTGGATGTATGATGGTGTGTGCACTCGCACTTGCGTGTCACAAAGGCTATATCCATTGTTATTCCCATCATACTGGTGAGTTTTGGAAATACTGTTCATGTCTCCCTATGTATTCACTGGCCCACTGTGACTCAAGCGTTTCGAAATAATAATTATGCTTGAAAACTTTTTCGACTTTTGTAGCCCGGAATTTAAAATGGGTTTTGAAGTTGGAATTCATGTTTATTTTTGCTTCAAACTGAATTTTTTTACACTCGCGTTCAGCAATGTTAAAAGTTTACCAACGTTTACACGTGTATTAGTTGAGAAGTGAGGGTGAGTGTGCGTAGAAAGGGAGGGGATTCAAGGGCTCCTTGGAACCATCTCGTTTTTTCCTGAGGTGGAAAAAAGTGCGTAGAGCTACTTTTTTGTGGTAGCTTAAACATTAGCTGTATATAGAAACCACGGAGATACCAACTTCCGGTGAATCTTGGAGCGTGTGCGTATATCTCTGTGTGCGTCTGTGTGTGTCCTGTAAGGCTTCATCGTGCGTTCACTGTGTGTGTGTGTGTGTGAGTGTGTTCATTCATAAAATGTTCCAGAGCCTGGAGCACTTCCCTCGAAGGAAAGGGCACACTTGTATATAGTTTGCCGTTGTATATGTGCATAGCGGATGGCCAAGGCGTGTATCATAAATGTATAAAGGATCCCAGAAAGTCTGTCAGTAGGCCAAGTGCAAGTACAGGGTTTTACTTCTTATGTGATGCCGCACTATAGAAGCTTCTTCCTAATATAACCTTAACACACTGTACAGCATCGTATTCTCACATGATCATCATCATCATCGCCATTATCATCCTCAAAAGTGTGTGAAAATCCAACAAATCATTAGTTTCGCTCGCAAAGCCTTGGCTCATGTATAGCCCTGGCAACGATTGATAGCCATGCGTGGGGGCAGTGAAATGGAACCATCATATAGGCTCTTTCTGGAAATCCTATTGTTCGTCTCTGTGTTGAGAGTGAGTGGGTGGGTGGATGGATGGATGGGTGGATGTTCTTCTGTGTGGCAGCGGTTTTGGTGGGTAAACCGACGTAAGAGTGTGTACAAGATTTTATTATGTTTAAATTGAAGTGCTACACTATGGCTTCCATAGTTTCATGAACCAACGTCGAATATGTGTGATTTCATCCTAATAAAGGGAGGAGCCTCGTAACTCAAGTTCCAAGAATCGAGTTTGATATAATTGTCCCAGTTTTTTCCTCCTAAATTTACGTATATATTGCATTATAATTACAAAAAGGTATATTGCAACTGATAATTGAGCTGAAATGAGGAATTACCAAAGTAAAGGCGTGCATACACTGAATGCGCTTGTGAGTTTAGGGGCTATCCAGATATTACGTATACAATTTTGAGCCCCTTTTTACCTCCCCCCTACCCCCACGTATACATT